>MU755561.1:14054-34109 GCA_026770625.1 Nicotiana glauca
TCGATCAGAACAATACTTAAAAAACTACAGTTGACAAAAAGTAAAGCTCTACCCATGATTGTGCTCAGAGAATCTCTTAAGCAAAAGGTCGGAGATGTTGAAGTTGGTCGGCAAGCGTAGGAAAATACTATACAATAGTTGGAAAGGGATCTTGAAGTTCTACTTTCTGCTTGTAATGATGCAACTAATGAACTGGCTTTAACTCAAAATAGATTATCTGAACTTGGCTCCAACTTTGACCTGGAAAAGTTAAAGGAAACCTCACCCGAACAATTAGGAAATTTTGGTGAAGATGTTGTAGCACATCATCAGTTGGCGCTTGATAGCAGTGAGTCCGCAAAGACCGCTGAGAAGCTGTTATTCGCGGATATACAGAGTCAACATCTTACTGAACAGTTCAAAACCGTGGTGGATGTGATGGTTGGTACAATTAAAGATTTGCAGGTTAAATTGGAAGAAAGCAATAATATTTGTGTGAAAGTCCTAGAAGAAAAGGAGATTCACCAAGAGAGGATCTCCCAACTGGAGACTGATCTAGACGCGTCAAATGATCTTTGCAATGAGATGAAGCTTAAGTTAAAGGATTATCAGGAAAAAGAGGATAATATCAGGGAGAAAGAAGCTGAAGTTTTGTCTCTTAATTCTAAAAATGGAAGAAGAGAGTATTTTAGAAGGAATGAATAAGAACATAATTAAACACAACCCATTTTGTATTGCTTGGCATTGGGAAGGGGTTTTCACGCTCCCGTGCGTTTGTGTTTCTCACGCGGGCTGCTGATTAGGACTGACTGACGCCACATGGGCATGGTCAATGGTCAAATATATTTATTAATTACGGAAAAAACGAGTTCGAGTGTTCAAATGGGAAAATAGAAAGTTTATGTATCGGCTTTAAAAAATTCGACAAGTTTAAGTGGTCATGAAGCCATTTTGCCATTACAGTTTGACTAGTGAAGTTTGAACTTTGTAGTAGGAACAGAGGTGGATTGCTGGGACAAAGTAGTAATTTTGATTTTTGAAGGTCTTGGTGGTAGTGACGTCACCCATAATTCAGATGAGAAAGATGGAAAATTGAATTTTTTTTTGGTAATTAAGGGTAGAATTGTATTTTTAAGTTTTTTTTTAAAATAATAATAATGACACGTGTTACAATCTTATTGGTCCGTGATATGCACCTCTTTAAAAAAATTGGTCAAAATAAAAGTGGTGTATCTTAGTTACACTTTAGAAAGGTTGATTGTGTAAGGTAATTTCCGTCTGCAAAATTATGTCACGGGGATTTGGTCCGTAGTTCGTGGGTAACTTATGTATTTTCCTTTCTAAATTATGATTTCTTTCATATGTTTATTATTTCCACTATTCTATTTTATGTCACGACCCAAAATGTAGGACCTGATCGGCATCTATCAACATACCCTATTGAGCGAATCCACATTTAACATCCATAATACATCATCATCCTCGAGCTTGATGTATAATCAATCTCACTTAGTCCAACATGTCTCAATCAAGTCAATATACGTTAATCATAACTTAAACGTGTCATTTAAAACTCAATGTAGCCAAATCATATTTTGGCCCGAGCCACCAAATTTTCCAATTCAAATACTAGGGTGGAGTCTTGATTCAACCATTCCTTTCTCACTTCACATATAGACTATTCAAGTCAGCTATGGTCTTACAATATCAACCAATTCATCTAACTCAAGGGTGTTAAATGGGTCGGGTTTACCCGTAACCAGACCGGCCTAGACCGGTATCGGAACCAAATCGGCCTGGTACAAAGGAGCCGGGTGGGGCTGGGTAGGAGGGATAGAGGGGGTTGGTCCATTTAGAATTTCAAAACGGGTAACCGGACCGGTCCAGCCCGGTCCGTGTGAACAGTAACCCTTATCGGGTTAACCGGCCTGGTTCAACGGCTAGTTTTTTTTTTTCGAATTATGTGGGGCCCACTGACCGTTGGCAACGGTCAAACTTGGAATTGGTCCGTTGGCCAATGGAAAAATTGCATAAATAGCCTTTTTTAAACTTTTAATTATTTTTCAATTTACAAAACTAACCTTCTCTAAAACTATAAATACCCCCCCCCCCNTCATTTCTCAATCTCAATTTCTCTCATTCCCTCACTCTCTCATTCTCCAATTTGCAAGACTTCAAGTCTTCAATTCATCTTCTAATTTTATTTGGCTCTCTTTCTTGAATTTAATTTATCGTGTTTTATCATTCGGATTTTGAAGTTTGAAAAATTAAACTTCAAAATTGAAATACTTAGTTGACGTTTGTTCGTAGTAACATCGAAATTGCGTAATCAAGTGCTCAATTTATTGTCAAATTCGGTGCGCTCCCTCCAACTCTTTCTCTTATTTACTATTTTAATTGCATATTTAATTTTAGCTTATACTTTAATTTTTACAATATATTGAATGTTGTTAAAAGAGCGTATAGAAAAGTTACTGGTAGGAGAAATAAAAAAAGAGGTAGTCCTTCAGCATCTAGTAGTAATAGTAATACCCAATTTACACATGTTTCCGAAATATCGCCTAATGATAATATAGATTATGAACAATTACAAGAAGATTTTGGAATAGAAGATAATGAAATAGGAATGGAAGATGAGATACCAACTACACCTACTAGTGCTGGAGCTGGTAGTGTTGGACTTGCTACAATGGGTGGTGGTCGTGGCGCTAGTAGTAGACCACATGTGGCTCCGACTACTAACCGTAGAAAAAGAAGTAAGGTTTAGAATTTTTTTGAAATAATTGAAGGTACTGACAGAGTTAGATCCAAACTTTATAAAGATGATTTTAAACATTTGACTGGAGGAAATTTAGGGGGGACTGGGACGCTTAGTAGACATATGAGAATTGAACATCCCATAGAATGAGGCTCTAATGGTGATGGAAATCAAACAACTCTTAACCCTACTACTAGAGAACTTATGAAATATGATAAAATGAAGGATCGTGAGGAGTTAGCAAAAATAATTGCTTTGAGTTATCTACCTTTTTCTTTTGCTTCTTCATCATATCTTATTATGTATATTCAAAGTTTACAATCCTTTATTTAAAGGTATCCCTAGAAGTACTTGTAGAGCTGATATCTTTAGACTTCATGGACAATATCAAATATACATACGTTATTTGTTTAGTCACATTCCTTGTAGAGTTTCTCTAACTTCTGATATTGGTCATGTTGTTAATGGAAATGATTATTTGACAATTACATGTCATTGGATAGATGATACTACTTGTATGCAAAAACGTATTATCGCTTTTAGATATGATGAAGATCAGAGTCATGTTGTTGCGTTTATAAGTAGTACTATTTGTGAAGTTGTTAAATTTTATAATCTCAAGCAAAAAGTTTTTTGTATGTCTTTTGATAATGCTTCTAACAATAATGCCGCAATTTCAATATTAAAACTGCATTTGCAACTACCTCTTGATGAAATTTTTCATGTTAGGTGTGCATGTCATGTTTATAATTTAATTGTTAAAAGTGGCCTTGATTTATTTTCAACTGAGATTACTCGTGTTAGAAGTGCAGTTGGTGTTATTCAAGGAAATAATAGAGAATCTAGAATAAATGAATTTAAGAATAAGTGTGTCCAGTATAACCTTAAACCCAGGTTCATGCCAGACGAAATTGTTACTAGATGGAATTATACATATATATTTTTAAAATGTTGCTACAAATATAGATTTTCAATAACTGAAGTTGCTAATGCGTATTGTACAGATCCAAACCGTATGTTAACAACTAGTACTTGGGAGGTCATTAATGATGTTGTTAGATTTTTACATAAATTTTATACAGCTACTGTTGAGTTTTCTGGAGCATATTACCCTACTGTTACTATGGCTTTAGTACATATAACTGAAATTTCTTTTCTACTCTTTGAATTTAAGAAGAAAGAACAATATAAGGATGTTGTTAAAAAAATACAAGAAAAATTCAAAAAATATTTCTTTCCAATTCCTCCGATTTACTTAATTGGTGCTATTTTAAATCCTTCTATTAAGATGTCTGATTGTCACCAATTAATAAATATTTTATATACTTATGTGGAGATTGGACAAACTGAAACCCCAGATTTATATGTTTCTATGAACATGCTAAATGAATTTTTGTAACAATTATATAATTATTATGCAAATGTAATTGATGATGATGCTCGTACTATAGGCAATGTTAATCCCAATGTGCACTATAGCACTTCAGCTACTGTAGATGATGAAGAAGGCATTGATAATTTTAATATTTTTTCTACATTTTCTAACACTCAAACCAGTAGCAGGAACATTAATGAACTTCAATTCTACTTGCAGAAGAAAAAAGAGCCTCGCACAAAGGAATTTTCACCGTTGGGATGATGGCATGAGAATGGAAAGCAATTTCCTGTTCTTTTCGCTATGGCTCGGGACGTGCTGAATGTGCCAATTTCTACTGTTGCATCGAAGAGTGCATTTAGCCAAGCAAGATAATAACTTGGAGACACCCGTCACTCATTGGAAAGCAATACTTTGAAAGTTTTAGTATGTTCCAGAGATTGAATTAGATCGGAACAAAGAAATCAAGGCCGTGAAGATGTTGATAGCCCAGAAGACGAGAAACTTGGAGATATATTAATACATGGTAACTCATCCGAATTTAACACTTCAGAAGAAGGTCACTTAGTTCATATTAATTATGAAGAACTTACCATTAGATTCTAACTACTATTTATCATCTTTTTCAACTATTACCATTAACACCCCTCAACTAATACATTTATTTAGGTATGGGTAGGATATTTATGAGTTTAAATTTTGAGTTAAGGAGATCAGGGTGAACCTTTTTTTAAGGGATATTAATGTCGAGAGTTGGAGAAGATGATGAGTAGTAGTTGGGTGAATTGATTGGTGTTGTAATATACAGTGTTGTCAAAGTCAAAAAGCTCTAAAAAAAACTCAAGGTTTTATTGGGACTTTACGCGGAAAACGTAATTTAAGTGTGAGCTTTAGTAAGAAAAGGCTCAACTAAGAAAAAAGACTCCTTGTAATTTTCTCTTGCTCCAAATTTTATAAAAACCACAGCCTGCAGAGATTGATCTCGAAATCTCTTCAGCTCCTTGTTGCCCTTATAAAACAGCCAACTGTTCAGAAATCCTTGAGGGTTGTAGGCATGAACCATTTATGTCAAAGATATTGAAGAAGAGATGCCAAAGTTTTCCAGTTACTTCAAAGTGTAGATGTGTAAAAACAGAGTATGCACTGAATCCCAAGTTGGGTTTCTCCCAAGGATACTTTTTCTGCGTTTATGTAACGTGGTTTGGTAAATTCCCTTTAATTGAGGGATACCACTCTTTTATGTGATTGACTCAAATGTTATTTGCATTCTTAGATCTTTGAGAAGAATCCAAGGAAGATCAAGAATTATGGCATGTGGCTATGTTACCAAAGTAGAACGGTTATCACAACATGTACAAGGAGTAACGTGATACTACTTTGAATGGTGCTGTAGAGCAGATGTACACTGAGATAGCTTCTCGTCACACGGTCCGCCACCACTGCATCTAGATGACTAGATCATCAAGACAACCACTATTCCAGCCAAGCTTTGCAAGAGGGAGAGCACCAAACAGTTCCATAACTCCGAAATCAAGTTCGCGTTGGTGTTCAAGAAAGTCAGGCCACCTTCCAGGAAATTTAAGACACCATACAAGGCTACCAGACCCAAGTTGTTCGTGTAACAGTTTTGGTGATGATTGAGAGGCAGGTTAGAACTTTTGCGATTTTGCTAGACCATTTTGACACCCTTGTGAAAGTGAAAAAAGTAAACCCTTGTATTTTGTTCTTTGTAGAGTTTGAAAATATTGTCTTCAATAGTTGCTGATGTTGGTGTTGTGCTTGAGTTCGTTTTTATCTCTTTGCTTTCTGGTTTTTTTGATAGATCAAAGTGTCCCACTTTACGTGAACTTATTTCCTTTTTGGTTCGTTCCAAAAAGAATGAACCCTTTATAAATTTGGTAACAATTTAGCTTAAACTTACCACTCTACCTTTAATTAGAAGCTTTTATAATCACACAAATACTCTGGGCCCCATTTGAATTTATTTAGGACCACAAATTCCAAAAGTCTTCATTTTTTACTTAAACTACGTGCCCAATTAAGTAAGTTCACTTAAATGTTGACTTGATTGTACTAGTATTCTTGCAAGATCGCTGACTTACATTTATAGTACGTACCTGCGAAAAGTTATTTGCATCTTTATTTTCAGTACGACTCGATTTAATTAGAATATCTACCATTTGCGAGCCAATTATCTTCTCAGATCAGAATCAAGCAAGACAAGGTGTTATGCTCCGTTCCAAAAATCAATTACGTACGTAAATCCTCACTTGTTCTACCCATTAGTATTAAATGATTACTAAATATTTATATCTTCTACTTAAGATCTTATGGTATTTACTATTTAGTATAAATCTTCTACTTGAGGTTGAAGCAGCAAACAAATTGCGCCAATTATGAGATCTCAATGTCGGACTAGAAATTATAATAAGAGTGAAACAAATGAAAGAGACAATCGCATGATTTCAGGAAGTGGTACTATATATATTCACCAAATAGATAAAATTACATGCATGCCACTTCAATCAAGTTATTATTCAAATCATAAAGTACTGCTCTTCAAGACTAGAGAGCACATCTTTTACATTTTATAATACAGCACCCCATAATAACATTGAGTGATTAAATTAATTTTACTGGACTTTAGAGCAGTCAATGTTGGGGCTAATTTTGTAAGGAACAGTGACACCACATTTGTTAAGAAGAGTAGCAGCTTTATTAGTATCAATACTGCTGCCAAGGCTTGCTGCCCCTGCTTTCAGGCAGGAACATACGCTCTGGCGGTCCGCGGTGGTGCTAGCGGCGCTGTAGAGGGACTGAATCCCGCTGCAGCAGCCGGCTGGCGCTGCTTGTTTGCTACTTCCCATGAGGTAGCTGAGGCATGGAGCTAGGTTAGAGTAGACAGTGCTGCATGAGATTGCAGCTTCTGCATGGGGTGATGAAAATGAAATTATCACCATGTATAAGAAGAACAAACATGCTGAAACTTTTTGCATTTTTGAGATAGCCATTTGGAGGAATTAAATGATATCTCTTTATATCTCTTACACTGGATATCGGATGCTTAGGCAGGGTTCTGAAGATTGAATTTATAGGCAAAGTTTTAGTGGAGTAGGTGACTTAATTTTGTGAAATATTCTAAACCAGGAGACGTGCAAGTTTAGAATAATACTAGTAATGGTGTTGTCTAAATTTCTTTTATTGTTTTAACAATTAAATTTCGGCAGCTCACTAGGCTCGATTAATCCAGATTCATATCAAGTAACTACACTAAGGAAGTAAAGCGTTCTCTACCAAAAGTAAATTTTTTATTCCCAAGCTCGAATCTAATTTAAAGCTTCAATTATGGTTGAAGAAATCTCAAACATGCACCTCAACACAAGCTTTTTGTCGAAAAAATTAACTAATGAAGTAGTAACTTTCTCGGTAAAACAGCACTAGGTGACTTAATTTTGTGAAATATTCTAAACCAGGAGACGTGCAAGTTTAGAATAATACTAGTAATGGTGTTGTCAAAATTTCTTTTATTGTTTTAATAATTAAATATTGGCTGCTCACTAGGCTCGATTAATCCAGATTCATATCAAGTAACTATATTAAGGAAGTAAAGCGTTCTCTACCAAAAGTATGTTTTTTATTCCCAAAGCTCGAATCTAATTTAAAGCTTCAATCATGGATGAAAGAAATCTCAAACATGCACCTCAACACAAACTTTTTGTCGAAAAAATTAACTAATGAAGTAGTAACTTTCTCGGTAAAACAGCACTACCCCTTTTGCATTAGTATTATTTTCGAGGTTGTTTAGACATCAAATATTCTTACAGTATTTCAAATGCGAAACATCAATATTTGTAAATATTGACTCGACCGTTAGTATTTGCGAGTTCTGAATTTCAGAAATTGATATACTGGTAAAATAGTAAAATATTGGTTTGACATATATTTCGAGTAAATAATGATATTCGCTCTTAAATTTTCAACTATCACAAACTAATTATTTTTTTCCCAATAAGAGCTCAGGTCTAACTACAAATTAAACAACTTCAATTCAGTTTGGAGCTTACCGCCTTCAGATCATACTTAATGCTCATATTCTTTCATGTTTGTGTCATCATATTGTCCACTTTCATCTGTTCAATAAAATTATATTAGCAAAACGTTCCATACAAGCATATTAACCTGTCAGTACTTCTTTCTCTATTTTACCTTAAAAGGGGGGACGAAAGAGCTAGGTTTGAACCCATATGTCTATTTATTAAAATTAAAAGCAATTGACATTCTCAATTATATACAGATAAAACTAAGAATATCTAATGATTTATTCGGAGAAGTGTTTTTTTTTTCTCAAAAATATTTTTGGTGAGAATCAATTTGTGTTTGACTAATTAATTCGAAAAATACTTTTGAGCAGCAATTAATGTTTGACCAAGCTTTTAAAAAATGATTCTAAATGTATTTTTTTTAAAAGTACTTTTCAAAAATATACTTTGGGAAGAACTACTTTTTTTTTGCTTTTCCAAAACTGATTCCGCTTCTGCTCATACGTATTTTTTTCTTCTAAAAACTTTACGAAACACTTCAATTTTTTTTAAAGTGGCTTTGACTTTGAAGAAGCTTAGCGACAAACTATAAGCAATTGACATTCTCTACAGTGTACAAATAAAACTAAAGAATATCTAATGATTTATAAACTTCTTTAATAATGTTGGTGAGTCTATTCATTAGTTTCATTTCTGTAACTTCCTAAGAAAATATATTGTAAACGAAAATACTTCTAGAAATTTGTGTACATATACAAGCGCTTCAAATTTTGTTTGACACTATTACTGGAAATACATTTCTTGAGTTGTATAAAGGTTTAATGATAGTGCCTCTCTCACTAGGCATGCATTATTTATATTCCTCCACTTAATTAGTGGAATCTGTTAATGTGTCACTCCTATATTTACCCAATCCACTTCTGCAATTCAGGGGGAAAAAAACGATTGAGTTGGTCTATGGAGCTTCAATTAGTCAAAGCTTAGAGCAACACTTGGGCATTTTCAAGTTGAAAAATTGGGTAAAGAAAAGAAGGTGGTGCATAATCCTTATTTTGGTTGGAAATATAATGAGGGAAGTAGGTGAAGCAATATTAAAATGGTTTGAGCTTTACTCGTCAATATTCTTGACCATACAAATAAAATGTTGATAGACCAAATGACCATACAAATTAAATGTTGATAGACCAAATGTCCATACAAATTTCATGATGTTTTTTGCCCTTAAAACGCATTATTTAACATTGATGAGGCATGAGGGTAATATTTTACAATAACTAATCGTCAAATGTTTTAGATAAATAACTGTAGTATTTGATAATATGTAAACTATAAAAACATTTTAAGAATTAGATAAATAACTGTAGGTATATTTGATAATAATTTAATCCAATTTGTGGAATACACAACTGGAACAACTATAGTTTAATCCAACTAGGACAATTTGTGGTCAAGAATTAACGAATCCAAAAAAACCGCAATAAATTCTCCAATTTTCATAGTAAAGAAACTATCATTGAACCAAAAAAGACTACTTAGATTTGCATTTAAGAAACTAGCTCTCTCATATTATCCCTTTTTAAAATATACTAGTAGGAGCCCAACGTGAATAAACTATATTGTTTTCAACAAGGAATGAGTTTGTTGTTGGGAAGCGAGTCAAGCTAATAGAAGGGAAAGAATATTTAGAAAAGAAAAGCAATAAATTGCACAAGACAAGACAAGACAAGACAAGACAAGATTTACGTGGTTCGGCAATTTTTGCCTACTCCACGGTCACACAAAGAATATCTCTTTATTAACTGAAGAGAGAAAGAAGAAGTTTTTGGGATGATCTACAAATGAAAATGTAGACCCCTATTTATAGGCATTTGAATGCTCTGCCGAGGTAAGCGCTTACATCATAAGAATGCTGATGTAAGCGCTTACATCATAGGAATGTTGAGGTAAGCGCTTATGTCATAAGAATGTCGATGTAAGCTCTTACATCATATTTTATCTCTTTATTATTTTTCTTTCTTTTGTCTACTTTCATATACAACAATGGGTTTGTTCCTATCAATCTCCCCCTCAAACCTATGTTACATCAAGAAAGAAAAAATAATGATTTGCTATTCTCTGGTGGAGCCTTCACGCTATCAGTCTTGAAGGCTAACTGAGGCAGCGCACAGCCTTAGTTTGTCAACACCGATAACTTTGGTCAACATGTCTGACGGGTTCTTTGATCCTAGTATCTTCTGCATGGAAAGAGTTTCTTCATTTATCAACTCTCGGATATGATGATACCTCAACTGGATATGTTTCGATCTTGCATGAAACACTGGATTCTTGGCAAGATGAATTGCACTCTGGCTATTGCTGAAAAGCTCACAATTGTCCTGCTTTACCTAGCTCTTTAAGAAAATTCTTGAGCCAAATCATCTCTTTTCCAGCTTCTGAGATGGCCATGTACTCTGCTTCAGTGATAGATAGAGTAACACTTTTCTGAAGTCTGGACATCCAACTAACAGCAGTACCACCAAAAGTGAACACGTAGCCAGTGGTACTTTTTCAACTATCCAGATCGCCGCCTAAATTTGCATCAGCAAAATCTTGTAAGATAATATTACTCCTTTTAAAACAAAGTGTCATACCTGAGGTGCCTTTGAGATATCGCAAGATCCATTTTACACCTTCCGAATGCTCCTTTCCTGGATCTGACATGTATCTACTGGAAACTCCAACTGCATGGGCTATGTCAGGTCTAGTGCAAACCATAACATACATCAAACTTCCTACTGCTGAAGCATACGAAACTTTAGACATGTACTTCCTTTCTTCATCTGTCTTAGGTGATTGGTCCTTTGACAGAATAAGATGGCTTCCAAGTGGAGTATTTTTGGTCTTTGCATCATGAAGACTGAACCTGCTTAGTACATTCTGTATGTACTTTTCTTGAGACAACTTTAAGGTTTCTTCCGACCTGTTTCTGCTAACCCACATCCCAAGCATATGCTTAGCTGGTCCTAAGCCTTTTATTTCAAACTCCTCCGCTAGTTGTTGCTTAACCAAGTTGATCTCATTTATGCTAGATCCTGCAATTAGCATATCATCAACGTACAACAGTAAAATAATATAGGATTCATCAATATTTTTGATATAACAGCAATGGTCTATCTCATATCGTGTGAAACCATTTTTATACATGAATCCATCAAATTTCTTGTACCATTGTCGGGGAGCTTGTTTCAAATCATACAAACTCTTCTTCAACTTACACACAAGGTTTTCTTTACCAGAAACTTGAAAACCTTCAGGTTGCTTCATGTAGATGTTTTCTTCAAGGTCACCATGCAAGAAAGCAGTTTTAACATCTAGCTGCTCCAAATGCAAATTTTCTGCAGCTACGATACTTAGAACCAACCTGATAGTAGTTAATTTGACTACAGGAGAGAAGATCTCGGTGAAGTCAATTCCTTCCTTTTGCTGAAAGCCTTTTACTACTAATCGTGCTTTGTATCTCTTCTTACCATCATGCTCTTCCTTGACTCTGTACACCCACTTGTTCTGCAATGCCTTCTTTCCTTTTGGTAACTCCGTAAGTATCCATGTTTTATTCTTTTGAAGAGAATTCATCTCTTCTTTCATGGCTAGCTTCCACTTATCAGAGTCTATCACCTGCATTGCTTCAACAAAATGCTCTGGTTCTCCAGCATCAGTTAGAAGTAAATAGTGAAGAGAGAGAGTTAACCTATCTGGAGGATTCTGACTCTTTTAGATCTCCTCAATATAGGTTCATGAGTAACAAAATCCGAATTTGATTTAGGTCCTGATTCCAGATTTGGTTCTGCATTTGATTCTATCTCTGGTTCCGATTCTGGTTCTGATCCAGGTTCGGCTTCTAGTTCTTCTTCAAATTCGGCTTCTGGTTCCTCATCTTCAATTTTAGAATCAGTTGTAATCCCTCTAGCCACTTCATTTTTTGAGATTTCTTCTAACTCAACTATTTCAGACATTGTCTGTTTGTTGGTATTGGTTGGTTCTACTTCAAGCTTGTCCTTGTACATCACATTTTCATTAAATGTGACATTTATGTGTCTTAGGATCTTTCTATTCTGATCATCCCAAAACCGATAACCAAAATTATCATCACCATAGCCAATAAAGAAACATTTCTTGGCTTTAGGATCAAGCTTATCTCTATCATTAGAGTTTACATGAATATAAGCAACACAACCAAAAAAAATCAGATGTGAGAGAGTTACCTCCTTTCCTGTCCATACCTCCTCAGGAATTTCAAAATTCAGCTGTACAGATAGTCCCCTATTTATGAGGTAAGCTGTCGTGTTAACAGCCTCGGCCCAAAAATACTTCGGCAATCCGGAATGTTTTCTCATACTTCTCGCTCGTTCATTCAAGGTTTTGTTCATCCTCTCAGCAACGCCATTTTGTTCCTGTGTTCCAGGAACTGTCTTGATCATTCTGATCCCATTCTCCGAGCAAAATGCTTTGAACTTTTGGCTACCATACTCTCTTCCATTGTCAGACTTCAGATATTTTAACTTTAGACTTGTCTGATTTTCAACTTCAGCTTTTCATCTTTTAAAGATAACAAACATATCAGATTTATTTTTCAAAAAATAAACCCATACCTTTCTTGTGGAATCATCAATGAAGGTGACATAATAGCGTGAGCCTCCTAGAGAAGTTACAGGAGCTGGTCCCCACACATCTGTATGCACTAGTTCCAGTTTCTCTTTCTTTGGCGTCCTTCCCACCTTTGAAAAACTAACTTCTTTTGTTTCCTATAAATGCAATCTTTGCACAAACCTAATTCAACATGTTTTAGGTTTGACAACTTTTCTTTGGATGCCAAAAGCTTCATTCCCTTCTCACTCATATGCCCGAGCCTCTGATGCCACAATGTTGTATCACGACCATGATCAACTGTTACTATAGTATCTCTTTCTATTGTAGTTGCATACAGTGTTCCCCTTTTGAATCCTCGTGCCACAACCAAATTCCCTTTGGTTATCTTCTACGATCCATTGCCGAATGTTGTTGTATATCCTTCAACGTCAATCTGACCCATAGATATCAGATTTTTCTTAAGGCCAGGAACATGTCATACATTTTTTAATTTCCATAGCGTGCCTTGTGAAGTCTTTATATGAACTTCACCTTTTCCGGCAATGTCGAGAGGTTCGCCGTCTGCTAGATAAACTTTCCCAAATTTTCCTGCAATATAATTATGCAATAATTCTTTGCATGATGTAGAGTGAAAGGATGCACCTGAGTTCAGAATTCAAGATTCGGATGGACTGTCTGTACAACAAATTAGTGCATCACCGACTTGTTCAACAATTATATTTGCTGAATTTTCTTCCTCCTTCTTCCTTGGTTCTCTACACTAGTTACTGTAGTGACCCTTTTTATCGCAATTCCAACAAGTAATGTCCTTGCGATTTTTGGATTGTCCTCTTCTCCTTGACTTTGATCTGCCACGACCATGACTCTGTCCTCTTTGGTTGATTCTCCCCCTGCTTTCGGTACTAAAAGCAGATCCTGGGGAATCACTTGATTCTCTTCGGCGAATATCTTCGCTTAGAACCAAGTCTCTAATATCACTCAATTTGAGTTTGGTACTTCGTGATGAACTACTAACTGCAATTACTGTTGCAGACCAACTCTCGGTAGAGATGATAGTAGAATCGACGCCCTGATTTCATCATCAATTGTTATATTAACAGAACTCAAACTCATTGATATGTTCCGTGATTGATCCACCTTTTGTCATCTTTAAGTTGAACAATCGACGCATCAAATAGACTTTATTTGAAGCAGATGGCTTCTCGTACATATTTGATAACATCTTCATCAGGCCTGCAGCGGTCTTCTCGTTAATGATGTTAAACAACACATTTCGTGTTAGCGTCAAACGGATCACACCAAGAGCTTGGCGATCTAATAGATCTCAATCCGCTTTGGCCATAGTCTCCGGTTTCATCTCGGTGAGAGGTAAGTGTAATTTTTTCTGGTACAAATAATCCTCTATTTGCATTTTCCAGAATCCAGAATCTTTGTCATTGAACTTGTCAATCTTAACCTTCCCTTCTTCCGATGCCATTTTTCACAAAAAATAATTTATGTGAATAATAACGATGATCAATAATGTCGCATTATTCTTGTAAATAGTACTTGCACCAATATTGTACTTTTCTACTAGAAATACACTGTTTGTGCTCCGATACCAGTTGTTGGGAAGCGAGTCAAGCTAATAGAAGGGAAAGAATATTTAGGAAAGAAAAGCAATAAATTGCACAAGACAAGACAAGACAAGATTTACGTGGTTCGGCAATTTTTGCCTACTCTACGGCCACACAAAGAATATCTCTTTATTAACTGAAGAGAGAAAGGAAGTTTTTGGAATGATCTACAAATGAAAATGTAGACCCCTATTTATAGGCATTTGAATGCTCTGCCGAGGTAAGCGCTTACATCATAAGAATGCTGATGTAAACGCTTATATCATAGGAATGCTGAGGTAAGCGCTTACATCACAAGAATGTCGATGTAAGCTCTCACATCATATTTCATCTCTTTTTTATTTTTGTTTCTTTTGTCTACTTTCATATACAACAATAGGTTTGTTCCTATCATCCGTGTCTAGAAGATAAATAGAAGATTATTTGTGTCTAGAAGAGAAATAGAAGATTACACACCTGCTACAAAAATGTAACTCATTTCTAATTCATATGTTACCAAAAAAGTATGGCTTTCCCGTAACACCTGCTAAAATGGTGTTGTGTAAGATCGCAGCAATTAGAATTATTATCAACAAAGATGATAAACTATTATGTCAATAGACTTTAGCAACACAAATAAATTTAGCAATTAAATAATTAGGAGATATACCCTTTACGGAACAGTTTCTAGCCTAAGCACTTGTAGATCTTGTTGATAATTTGGAACCAGTCAAAAAGGTAACACAACTGCTATAAACTGTAAAGCAAGAGTCAGGGTTTCTATTTCTGAAAATTTTAGTCGAGCAGCTCAGCCATGGCGGAAACTGAACCTCAAGCCTCCGAAATTGTAGCACAGAGCCACAGACCGAGAAAGAAGAAACCTACGCACAGAAAATGGGCGTAGAAGCTCAAGCCACCGATGATGCGGCAAAGAACGGCGGCTCGAAGCGTCTAAGGGAGGAGGGAGACGAGCTAGAGGTGAATGGAGATGCCACGAAGAAGCCGAAAGTCGACAACTCCGTGGAAGAAGAAAAGAAAGATGGGTCGGATCTGGTTAGCATGGGTCCGAAGAGTTTCGGGTCGTTTGTGGAGATGTTTGATTACTTCTACAAACTCCTTCATTCCTGGACACTCAATCTCAATCTCAACAAGTAAAATATCCATTGTTTGTCAATATCTTGTTTGTAAAGATGTCATTTATTCAGCATATTTCACAAAATGAGCTGGTGCTTTGTGTCTTTAGAACTGTGTAAAGCAAGGGATGGTTTTTACCATGTTCTTATGTTCTCCGATTTAGTTGATTATCTATGGGCATAGCTGAATGGTTCAGATATGTGAGGCACTTTAAGTTGGCATATTAGGATCTCTTGTTATTAAAACTTATAAGTGACGAAAAAAAAAAAAAAAAGAACAGAAATTGGCAGAATTATGTTCGGAGCCCATAAGTTTCTTGTGTGTCCTTAAAGAATCTTATCCCCTCACTATTGCCCAAGGTTGACGGATAAATTCTTCTCAGGATAGAACGGAACTTTCAACTTAGCGGTAGTGGCACTTCAAACCACTAAGTTATCAGCGAACTCAAAAGTAATGGAGCAAACCACACGAGGAACTTACTTTGTTTTAAAGTAATGATGCAGAAAGAAGAAGGTGATGAAGCAGAAAATTTCAGTGTGAAAAATTCTCAAGGAATGGCTGGTTATTTATAGCCAACGAATTCTGGATTGAAAGGGTGCGAAAGTGGCTTTTCACACTGCAGGTGGCTATTCGTGAAAGACAGTCTTTCTGATGGTTGTTAATTAACGCGGGAATATTTGAATAAATTAAAGACGAATTTTATCTTGTTACAAATAACGGCCACAAAAATATTAATATAAAATATTAATATTTAATTAATTAATTTTATTTTATTGGTCCAAAAAATTATCAATCATATCAATTAACCGAATCTGAAGCCGAAGATAAAATATTAATATTTAATTAATTAATTTCATTTTATTAGAAAAATTATCAATCAATCATATCAATTGACCGAATCTGAATTCGAATCCGAAGCCGAAGCCGAAGCCGAACCGAGCGAGCGACGACGACGACGGCCTCGCTCTCCTTTTAAGAGCTTAAGGAAGTGCTTCTATATTTAAACCCAACAAAATATTTGTCTTTAACCAATGAGGGACAAAGTGCAAAAGCTAAAGTTGCATTTTCACCTTCTTCCCTCATTTTCCATTCACACCACCACTTTAACCCCTACAGTCCCCACATGAATGGGGAATGATGAACATGCATGAAAAATTTTGTGTGATTCACAACTAAGGATTAATTGCATCGGGATAAGTAGGTTTTCCTTTGAACTTTCCGTAGTGAACATATATCGGATATACTCGGTCAATCGGTAGATTTGATATCTTTGAACCGTCGAGCTTTAGTGTATATCTAGACAACATATGTTACACAAAAGATCCTTATCCATCTTTTGGTTCTCATTGTTGTGTTCATTTTAGCCATGAACATCGCCTGGTTTCATAAGTGCATAGAGAACTGGCCTTTACTACATTCTCTTTGAAGCGGCTTACACTTCACACTTATATAGGTGATTCTTAAACGTGTTATCCCATAGATGCACTATTTGATATACCCTATATAAAACTTAGAAATCATTAAAAAGTCTTAACGCTTTATCCTTGGTACTGGACATTGTCTGCATCACGAGAATGGACCAAAATTTTATTTGACAATGTTAGACCGTCACTAATGACTTTGTTTGNAATAGTCTCATTCCCTTTGATGACTTTTCAGCCGCCTCTCTAGGTAAGCCTTTTGTAAGCGGATCCGATACATTATCTTTTCACTTTACGTAGTCAATTGTGATAATTCCACTAGAGAGTAGTTGTCTAACGGTATTGTATCTTCGTCAAATGTGACGAGATTTTCCGTTATACATAACGCTCCCTGCCCTTCCTATTGCTGCTTGTCTGTCGCAATGTATGCATACAGGTGCCAAAGGTTTGGGCCAAAAAGGAATATCTTCTAAGAAATTTCGGAGCCATTCAGCTTCTTCACCGGTCTTATCTAAAGCTATAAACTCAGACTCCATTGTAGAACGAGCGATGCATGTCTGTTTTGATGACTTCCAAGACACTGCTCCTCCATCAATAGTAAAAATGTATCCACTTGTGGATTTTGTTTCAGTTGATCCGGTGATACAATTTGCATCACTATATCCCTCAATTACTGCGGGATAATTATTGTAATGCAATGCATAGTCTTGAGTATATTTTAAATATCCCAAAACTCGTTTCATTGCTATCCAATGAGCATGGTTGGGATTACTTGTGTATCGACTAAGCTTGCTTATTGTACAAGCTATATTTGGTCGTGTGCAATTCATAATGTACATCAAACTACCCAACACTCGAGCATATTCCAATTGATATTTGCTTTCGCCTTTGTTCTTTACAAGAATATGGTTTAAATCAATTGGCGTTTTTGCTTCTTTAAAGTCCAAATACTTGAATTTTTCAAGAACCATTTTAATATAATGAGATTGAGACAAAGCTAGACCTTGAGGAGTCTGTAGGATTTTAATTCCCAAAATTAAATCGGCAACTCCTAAGTCTTTCATATCAAACTTGCTAGTAAGCATGCGCTTAGTATCATTTATGTTAGCAATATCGTTACTCATTATCAACATATCATCCACATATAAACAAACAATGACAATTTGATTTGGAGTATTCTTAATGTAAAAACATTTATCACACTCATTGATCTTGAAACCATTTGACAACATTGTTTGATCAAATTTTGCATGCCATTGTTTTGGTGCGTGTTTTAATCCATAAAGTGACTTCACAAGTCGACAAACCTTCTTTTCTTTTCCGAAAACTACAACCCCTTCGGGTTGTTCCTTATAGATTTCTTCCTCTAAATTCGCATTTAAGAAGGTCGTCTTTACATCCATCTGATGGATTTGAAGGCCATACACGGCGGCTAATGCTATTAACACCCGAATAGATGTAATCCTTGTTACCGGCGAGTATGTGTCAAAGTAATCAAGACCTTCTCGTTGTCTAAATCCTTTAACAACTAATCTTGCCTTGTATTTGTCAATAGTACCATCAGCTTTCTTTTTCTTTTTGAAAATCCATTTAGAACCCAAAGATTTATTTCCTGGAAGAAGATCAACCAATTCCCAAGTATGATTACTTAATATGGATTCTATTTCACTATTGACTGCCTCTTTCCAATATTGTGCTTCCGAGGAAGACATTGCTTCTTTGAACGTTTGAGGCTCATTTTCCAATAAGAAAGCCAGAAAATCTGGTCCAAAGGAAGTAGCTGTCCTTTGACGTTTACTACGTCTTGGATTTTCCTCATTAAATGTATCTTTCTTTTCTTCTTCCTGAGGTCGCTTAGATTTTTCATTAGATGACTCACATTCCATTTTATACGGATAAATATTCTCAAAAAATTCAGCATTATCCGATTCAATTACCGTATTAATATGAATGTCGGGATTTTCTTATTTATGAATCAAAAACCGATATGCCTTACTATTTGTTGCATATCCTATGAAAACTCAATCAACGATTTTTGGTCCAATTTTTACCCTTTTGGATTTAGAAACTTGCACTTTAGCTAAACACCCCCACACTTTAAAATAATTTAAGTTGGGTTTCCTTCCTTTTCATTTTTCATATGGAATGGATTGTGTTTTGCTATGGCGAACTCGATTCAGTATTTGGTTAGTTGTAAGAATAGCTTCCCCCCACAAGTTCTGAGGCAAACCAGAGCTTATTAATAGGGCATTAATCATTTCTTTTAATGTTCTATTCTTTCTTTCCACAATTTCATTGGATTGCAGAGAGTAAGGGACAGTCGTTTGGTGAATAATGCCATTTTCCAAACATATTCTTCAAAAGGAAATTCATACTCGCCGCCTCTATCACTTCTTATCATTTTGATCTTTTTGTTTAATTGCGTTTCAACTTCATTTTTATACTGCTTGAATGCGTCTATTGCTTCATCTTTACTATTAAGTAAGTAAATATAGCAATATCTAGTACTGTCGTCAATGAAAGTTATGAAATACTTTTTTCTACCGCGAGATGGTATTGACTTCATATCGCAAATATCCGTGTGAATTAAGTCTAAAGGATTTGAATTCCTTTCAACTGACTTGTANNNNTATTTTCCGCAAAGTTTTAAACTTGACATGTCCTAAACGTTCATGTCATAAATTATTTGACTCAAACAAGTAAGAAGAAGCTGAAATTTTATTCATATCAATGGCAATTACATTGAGCTTAAAAAGGCCCTCTGTTAGGTAACATTTTCCTACGTACATTTCATTCTTACTAAGTACAACTTTGTCAGAAACAAAAACACATTTAAATCCATTCTTGACTAGAAGTGATGTTGAGACTAAATTCTTCCGCATTTCAGGAACATGAAGAACATCCTTTAAGGTCACAATTTTTCCTGAAGTCATCTTCAAAGCCACTTTGCATGTTTCTTCGATTTTTGCAGTAGCGGAGTTTGCCATAAACACTGTCTCGTTAGGTCCAGCGGGATCATAAGAAGTTAACAACTCTTTGTTATCACAAACATGTCGAGTTGCTCCTGAGTCAATCCACCATTCTCGAGGATTTCCGACTAGGTTGCATTCTGAAAACATGGCACATA
>MU755561.1:35357-46605 GCA_026770625.1 Nicotiana glauca
AGTAATGGAGCAAACCACACGAGGAACTTACTTTGTTTTAAAGTAATGATGCAGAAAGAAGAAGGTGATGAAGCAGAAAATTTCAGAGTGAAAAATTCTAAAGGAATGGCTGGTTATTTATAGACAACAAATTCTGGATTGAAAGGGTGCGAAAGTGGCTTTTCACACTGCAGGTGGCTATTCATGAAAGACAGCCTTTCTGATGGCTGTTTAATTAACGCGGGAATATTTGAATAAATTAAAGACGAAAAAAAATTAATTAATTTTATCTCGTTACAAATAACGGCCACAAAAATATTAATATAAAATATTAATTTTTAATTAATTCATTCATTTTATTGGTCCAAAAAATTATCAATCAATCATATCAATTGAAGCCGAAGCCGAGCGAGCGACGACGCGAGGCTCCTTCCTCTTATCTCCTTTTAAGAGCTTAAGGAAGTGCTTCTATATTTAAACCCAATAAAATGCTTGTCTTTAACCAATGGGGGACAAAGTGCAAAAGCTAAAGTTGTCTTTCCACCTTCTTCCCTCATTTCTCATTCACACCATCACTTTAACCCCGACATCTCTTACATTTAAGATTCTAATTTTTGAATGTACATTTCGTTTAAGCATCAAATTGCATTATATCGTACTGATATCGATGTCAAATTGCTACGTGCTCTTAGCATCAAGGAATACTTTATGAGTGGCTGCTGACTAATATGAATTGCTTAGTCTAATGGCTTTAACACCTCGAGGTATTTAATTGTACATCTTTTTTGGATATGTGTGTTTGACAACAAACATCTACCTGTGAATATAAGAGTTACTAGGATAATCATTTGGCATTTTGGCTGCCTCTGATTATCTTGTTAATCCTTCTATGGTCTAATAAAAAAGATGTTACTCAGTTCGGGATTATTTAATTGCAATCGGAATGATAATCTGTTTGATTTGATTTTGCTCGGAATTACCACTCCATCTTCTTGTTCCCCAGAACTTGCCTTTTGGGCTTCAAATTTGGAATTCACTGTTTTCTTTCCTGATGAACTACTTGGCCTTTTGTGGCGGTCAAATTAGTATCCTTGTGGGGTTGGTACTTTCAGTCTTTCACCTCGATCTAATTATTAAGAGCAAAAAATGGCGAAATCCTTGCTTAAATGTATGTGTATTAGTCATAACGTTAGAGAGGAGTTATTAGTTATTGCTGCACAAGAAAGACGATTTCACAAGGATTGTCTGTTAGAACTATGATGCTTGCTTTCGCGGATTCCCATTTTGGAACTAAATCTTAGCATTGGAGATATTTGGAATGTTACATTTGTTACTTAAATATGAGCGCTTGATATGATGATCTTGGTCACTTACTTTTTGTTGGTTGGTGTCGCAGTATGAGCACATGCTGCTACTTGACTTACTTAAGAAGGGCCATTCAGAACTAGAGAAGAAGATTGGTACAGGAGTTTGCGCTTTCCAAATCCAATTTCATCCACAGTTCAAAAGTCGCTGCTTCTTTGTTGTTAGGGAGGATGATTCTGTGGATGATTTTAGCTTTAGGAAGTGTGTAGATCAAATACAACCCCTTCCAGCAAACATGCAAGTAAAACATTATGCTAACGGTGGAAAAGGTGGCGGTGGTAGTGGTGGAAGAAGAGGAGGTGGATACTAAACAAGCTGATAATAGACATTTAGATTCTTCTGATATGTCTTGTTACGTGCTATTTAAAATCCAAATTTTGGTCTTTTACATCTATGTTCCCGCCGTTTTGCCATAATGTTTTTTGCTGGCTAAAGTCTCATGGCTGTAAGAACCACATGAAATAACATTTTGTTGGTGGCATCACCTATTATCTTACCAAAACTTGGTTAAACTGTTAAATATGAGAAGCCTTCTAATTGTTGTATGATATTTTGACCCATGAACCTACCCCATTTTGCCTAAAGCAACAACAACCCAGTATAATCTCACAAGTGGGATTTGGAGAGGATAGTGTATATGCAGACCTTAC
Organism: Nicotiana glauca; assembly: GCA_026770625.1. Taxonomy (NCBI): domain Eukaryota; kingdom Viridiplantae; phylum Streptophyta; class Magnoliopsida; order Solanales; family Solanaceae; genus Nicotiana; species Nicotiana glauca. The sequence goes on from MU755561.1 coordinate 37,352, forward strand.
CCCTACCCTGGGATAGAGAGGATGTGTTCGATAGATCCTCGTCACAAGAAGATGAAAAGAGACTAAAACAGTAAAAAAAATTACTTTCTGCCTAAAGAAAGTAAAAAAATTTAAGGTAGAGCAAGTTTGGAGTTAGAGAAGGAATAGCTTTGTTAAGTGATATTCTAATAATTGCATGCAATCATACTATCATATGTATTTTTAGTTTTAAATGCAATATAAGTAAATTTAATTAAAAACACAGATTTATTGACAAAAGAAAAGAAACCTCATCCAAACGTAACACTTTTTTGTTGGGCGTGGCCTTAAAAACCATCAAAATTAACAAAGTTTTTTTCATGGTAACAAGGATAATCTCTGTTGTTTTTCGGTCTTTCTTATATGATCGTATCGAAGAGCGTCAGTATGACGATCCCCATTTGCTTGTCCTCAAGGACGTGGTTAGCACGGGGATTCCAAGGAGGTAACTATTGGGAATGACAGTGTGTTACGGATGCAGGTAGGCTATCTGTGCCCAATGTATACGTTTTCGTGAGTTGATTCTTCAAGTGGCCCACAGTTCACGGTACTCCATTCATCCGAAAGCCGATAAGATGTATATGGACTTGAGGCAGCATTATTGGTGGAGGAAGATGAAAAAGGACATAGTGGAGTATGTAGCTCGGTGCCTAAATTATCAGTAGGTAAAGTATGAGCATCAGCGGCCAGGTGGATTGCTTCAAAGGCTAGAGATTGCAGAGTAAAAATGGGAGCGGGTTACTATGGATTTTATTGTTGGGCTTTCACGGACTCAAAAGAAGTTCGATGCAGTATGGGTGATTGTGTGTAAGTGGACCAAATGGACTCATTTCATTCTAGTGGTGACTACTTATTCTTCAGAGCAGCTGGCTCGGGTTTATATTCACGAGATTGTCTGACTGCATGGCATGCCGATATCCATCATCTTTGATCGGGACACGCAATTTACATTGCGATTTTGGAGAGTCGTACAGCGTGAGTTGGGCGCATGGGTTGAGTTGAGTATATCATTTCACCCTCAGACAGACGGATAGTCCGAGTTTGCACTATTTAGATATTAGAGGATATGCTTCGTGTATGTGTGATGAAGTTTGAGGATTCTTGAGATCAGTTCTTGCCGCTTGCAAAGTTTTCCTACAACAATAGCTACTAGTCGAGATTCAGATGGACCCATACGAGGTCTTGTATGGAAGACTGTGTCGATCTCCAGCGGGTTGGTTTGAGTCGGGCGAGGCTATTGGGTACTGACTTAGTTCAGGATGCTTTGGAAAAGGTTAAATTGATTCAAGATCGACTTCGCACAACCAAATCTAGACAGGAGAGTTATGTGGATCGGAAGGTTCGCGATATTGCATTCATGGTTGGAGAGCATGTCTTGCTCGGGTTTTTCCCATGAAGGGTGTTATGAGGTTCCGAAAGAAGGTCAAGCTGAGCCCTAGGTATATCGGACCTTTTGAGACTCTCGAGTGGATTGGAGAGGTGGACTACAAGCTTGCACTGCCACTTAGTCTACCTGCAGTTCATCTAGTATTCCATGTTTCTATGCTCCGGAAGTATTGGGGTAATCCGTCTCATGTGTTAGACTTGAGATCAGTCCTATTGGACACGGATTTGTCTTATGTTGAGGAGTCAGTGGCCATTCTGGACAGGAAGGTCTGAAAGTTGAGGTCGAAGAACATTGCTTCAGTGAAGGTTCGGTGGAGGGGTCAATCAGTCGAGGAGGTGACTTAAGAGACCTATCTAGATATGTGTAGTTGTTATCCTCATCTTTTCACCACTTCAGGTATGTCTCTATACTCGTTCGAGGATGAATGTTTGTTTTAAGAGGGGGAGGATGTAATGACCCGGCCAGTTGTTTTGAGTATTGTAGCCCAGATTCCCTATTTATTGCCTCTTCTATGTTATATTGTAGCTATGTGACTTGTCGAGGTATTTAATTTTGGTTTTGGGTGAGTTTCGGAGTGAAATGGGATACATAGTCTCTAAGTTGGAAGTTTAAGTTGAAAGAGTCGATCGTAGTTTGACTTTTTTGTAAACGACTCCGGAACGGAGTTTTGTCGGTTCCAATAGCTCCGTATGGTGATTTTGGACTTAGGAGCGTGTCTATATGTTGATTTGGAGGTCCGTAGATCGTTTTGGCTTGAATTGGCGAAAGTTAGAAAGTTGAAGGCTTAGAAGATTGAAAAGTTTGACCGAGAGTTGACTTTATTAATATCGGGGTCGGATTTCGATTTCGGAAGTTGAAATAGGTCCGTCGTGTTATTTATAACTTGTATGCAAAATTTGAAGTCAATCGGAGTTGTTTTGATATGAATCGATATTAGTTTTGGAATTCGGAAGTTCACAGTTTCATAGTCTTGAATTGTGTGGCGATTTGTAAAATCAATTTTATTTGATGTGAGTTTTTTGCCTCAAGTAGGCGTGTTATATGTTTGGAACTTTTTGTTATATTCGAACGGGGTTTCGGAGGCCCTATGTGTGATTCGGATTGAATTCAAAACAATTTGAGCTTAGTCTTATTGCTGAAGTTCCAGCCTTCTTATGTCATCGCACCTGCGGAGGGATTGGCCGCAGTTGCAAACTCGCAGATGCGAGCGATGGAGCGCAGAAGCGAAAAGGACTGCCCAGGCCTGGCATCGCAAGTGCAAGGTGATTTCCGCATCTGCAAGTCCACAGGCTCGGAGGAGATGGTCGCATATACGGACTACGGCAGCTTGGTCGGTCATTGCAGAAGCGGAGATTATCCGCAGGCGCGCGTACGCTGGTGCACGAGATTAACCCCCATAAAACCATTGTTTGATATTTTGTATATTTTTTCTCCATAAAAAGACACCAAGTGCGATATTTAAGTTTTTGTATTCTACTTAGTGCAATCATTCAGAACTTTCAGTAGGAAGTGTTTTGCTGAGTGGAGCAACAAATTATTACTTGAGCCTTATTTATTAAGCTTTAATTATAAACTTTCAAGTCTTGGTGCATGATCGTCTTCGATGAGTGTTAGGTATTGTGTGTTTACCCTAGTCAATCTCCTGATAATCAAATTATTACATTCTAAGTGAATAATGAGTACCAGGTGTTCTAGAGAAATACTTACTCGCATTCAGTATTTATACCAAATTACTAAATGCATGACAATTTTTGCCGCATAGACTTTAAACAATTAATCGTGGTTAATTATATGCATTTTAACCTCATTAAATTGCTTAACTATAGTAAGTTAACATGGTTTGATGTAAAAATCCAAGTGCGGATAAATCTTTACCATATGTTAATTCAGTGTTGTTATTCAACTAGAATACGGAGCATATAAATTTTTATAAAGCACGATCTTTTAGTAGTAATTAGCCATCTATAGATACCATTTGCTATATTACGGATTATAGACACCTTTTATGTGGTTATAAGATGTATTTGATGTATTTAAGTTATTGTATTCATGAATACAGTAGCAAAAATAGGCGTGAATCAGGGAAGTCCAGCTAATCAGTTGTTGTATTCGAGTGTATTCATGGAGTAAAACATGAGATTACAGCTGGACAGATTATTGTATTCGACTATATTCAACGCATAAAATAAGGGATTACACTATTTTTAAAACGAAAAGTTAATCAATTAACATAATAGACTCCTAATATAACTTAACAAACTCAATTATAACACACAAAATTTGTATTTTCAGTTATAAAAAAGATTCTCAATCGAAAAATATCCCAAAAATATAGCAATCTTCAGAGAAATTATATAATACATCTGAATACATAAATTATATTAATTAAAAAAATATATTAATACATTCATGGCATATAGCGAGACAGTGAATACAATGAAATACATAGAATACAACGGGATACATTGAAATACAATGAGAAAAAGACAGTGAATACAATGAAATACATGGAATACAACGAGATACATTGAATTACAATGAAAAAATGGACAATGAATAAAATGAAATACATGAAAAATACAGCGTGGTACATTGAAAATACATTGAAATATATTAATAGAAAATCAAGTTGCGTAGCCCCAAAATCGGTCATCTTTGTTCAAGAACAAACCCTAATTTCCGGCATCGTTGGTGCTATTCGGATTTGAGAGCTTATTTCTCGAACACATGAAGCGTAGCCACCGCTTCAGTCGTGTGGCTGCGACTGTTGTGTACAATGAGTATATTGGGTTCACTCATACACTGGCACTTGAATCCATTTTCGTCTCGACATTGCTTCTGACACATTGGCAGTACCATCATAGCTTCCATAAGCCCTTAGCTTTGATTCAATTGGCAATTGCCTTTGGGGTTAAAGAAATCATATTAAACTAAAATCTGTATCAATGGTTATTGTTTCAAAAACAAACTAAAATATGTATCAAATTAGAGAAACAAAATAATGATATCAAAATTTAAGAATTAAACTTACCCTAAGCACATGTATCGGCTCTAAAAGAGTAATTTTAGAGAGAAAAGAAATGGGGAGTGATAATGGTGGAGACCTAGAGAATTTGGGTGGGAGAAGAGGTATGAATCATAGGTTTGTGGGAGAAGAGAGTAAAGCGTATGCAAAGAGAGAGAGAGAGAACGTGGTTAGAGCAGATATACGATGATTATGTGAGAGAAAAGACTAAAAAGAAGAGAGAGAAATATTATTTAGCATATATGGTGCCTTAAATGTAGGATGTAACTATAATTAGATATTTTGCTATAAAGTATAAAAGGTATCTATAGGATGTAATATTTTAAAATGGTATTTATTTAAAATAAATAGGGTGCTAAGGTTTTCTATAGGATGTAAAATTTCCTAAAAAGAACTCCACATCTTCATCGATGTTTGAATCTGTTGGCCAAGCCCATATGTAGTTCCACCAGAACCAAATGGACCAAGAATAATTATGTTACAACCCCAATTTTCCTCCGTAGGATGTTATGATGGCACCTAGTTACTAAGACTAGGTAAGCCTTACATTCATGCAGAAATAACTGAAATAATGATTAAAGTCTCAATAACTCAACATAATATGAATGAAACTACACAATTCAACAAAAAAACTCCCCAAAACCCGGCGAATACAAGTCATAAGCTCTATATAGTAGTACTGAATATCCCTATACATCAATGTCTATAAAAGGATAAGGAAATAGAATAGTCTAGGCAGATGGGGGAATCCGAGGCCTGCGGACGCCGGCAGGTAGACATTGAAGTCTCCGAAGCTAAGCTCTCACTAGTGCCTGGACTGATAGGAGGTACCTCGATCTATACAAAAAGATGTGCAGAAAAGTAGCATGAGTACATCACAACGGTAACTAATAAGTGTTAAGCCTCACCTCGGTAGAATATTGACGAGATCAAGTCAAGTCCCTACTAAAATAAATAAGAAACAAGACGAATAATTTAATGGTGCAATGATAATAACAATGAAAATGAAACAAGTAAGGATATGCCAAAATTAACTACACAGAATCAAGGCAAACAATGCATCACAGAAGAAAACAAAAATTGTTAAGTCTAGGAAATAAAACAACCGAAACAAGTAATAGAGAAATACCAACAAGAGTCACTACCGAGGTACCACCTCGTAGTCTCAAATCACAAAAATAATCCACAATTTTTTTATATCACCGCAGGAACCTTGCATTTAGTTTTAAAAATTATTTTTTACGAAATAATCCCGCATTTTAGCCCACCTTATCACACCGCATGACTTCAAGTAGTTCGCCTACTAGAAACACGCGTATCAACCTACCTTATCTCACTGTATGCGTTTCAACCCCAAAACCTTATACCATCGCATGTGTATCAATCATAACATATCACAAATCGCACCTCAAGTGCCCAATATCACAGCTTGCCACAGAAATAAACAATAACGTTGTTTTCAAAATAAATAGCTATGGCTCAACCACAAGTACACAAGAGCCTCAACAATAACAACCGGAAGTGAACAACTCAACACAGATAGTACATCACAAGTTAACACTTTGCCTCAGTGTGAATAACGACCTTTATAACTCAAAATAATTTCAACAACAAGATATTCTAAGAATAACAACTCCAAGTAAAGAATTCAACTTAAATAATAAATATGGAATAAAGGAAACAAGAACTTCAACTAAACATGTAGCGCGATTAATAAGTAATGGATAAGGCAAGTTGAGCATGTGAAATAGACTAATGATAATGAAGATAACATGTTATGATTACTTAATTAAGGCATGGAAGGAATATACATATCTAAAATCGGTAAATTTTCACATTCAGTCTGTGTATACACTCGTCACCTTGCGTACACGGCTTCCACACATCACAATTATTGCAAAACAATCAATCCTAAGGGTTAAGTCCCTCACACAAAGCTAGGCAAAACACTTACCTAAAAACACGCTAACTCAATCCACTAGTAAGCATTCCATCGATTATCCAACTCCGAACGGCTCGAATCTAGCTAAAACAACTTTATAACATAAATATAAACTATAAAAAATTATTTCAAACAATAAATTTACGATATTTACACAGATACAAAAATTCAACCCGGGCTTGTATCTCGGAACCCAACCAAAATTATAAAATCCGAACTCGCATTCTATAACGAGTCCAACCATACAAGAATTACTCAAATCCGATCTCAAATCCGCAAATTTTCAGCTCAAATCACTAATTAAACGATGAAAATAACAATTGATTCGTGTAATTTAACTAAAACAGAGTTAGAATCTACTACCTCAATGATTTCCTTTAAAATATCTCGAAAGTTTGCCTCAAACCGAGCTCCCTAGGCCCAAAAATAGATAATGAATCAAACCCTCGAACTTAGTCCTTTTCTCCCTAGTGAATCCACATCTGCGGTCACTCAGTCGCACCTGCGATGCCACACCTGCGAAAACAATATCGCAGGTGTGGTTACCACTGCGGTCAGGGAATTCCGCTGTGCCCCTTTTCAAGAACCAATATTTTTTTTCCTCATTGAGTTTTTTCTAGTAAAAATGTTAATTAGTGTAAATTAACTTAAATTCTACAATAAAAACTTTACGATTTTCTCTCATCATGAATTTTTTCAAAGCCTTGTTACAAAAATTTCCTGGCACGTGTCTAGCGAATTATACTCTTTAATAAACATCCAAAGGGTGATATTGTGAATGCAATTGCTTATTTGTATTTCTACATTTGATACATCTTTATAATTTTATATTCTTCATTTGTAATCTTTGTGGTATTCACAACTTTCCAACTGTTCTTCATTGATAATGTTCATAATACTCACTAATTTCTGAAGATTAATGTTTATGTTCATAACAAGCTCTTGTTTTTTTTTTTTGGTTAAAGGGAAGACATATTATTGCGTACTAAAGGGTTACAATAGAGCTACTGATTACATGATCACTATCATGGATAGCGAGTGTAATAAGGTTACCAAGGCTAGCCAATTTATTACAAACAGATATTGATACTATTCTAGTAGTGGTCAGACCTCCTTTGTCCGCTTGAACTGTTGCCAAAACATATTCTGGAGGGGCTGCCATAACAAACAGGTGGTTACTCATGGCTTACTTGGAACCTTGTCTTGCAAAACGTGAGCTGCTTTATTACCCTCGCGGAAACTATGCCAGACCACTGGACTCCCCAATCTCATGGTACCTGCGGGAATCAATAGTTGTTTGATAAGTCACGTGATTTTGCTCTAATAATTCTATGGCTTCAACTGAATCTGTTTCTACTTCAATTGGGAACAAATTGTGTTGTGCTTCCATTTGGAGCCCGTGATCTAGGGCTAACAATTCCGTATGGGTATTGTATTGGGAAAAAACTAAATTTATATATTGAAGATGACGTGTCATGACACATATACTGGTCAAATGGTCAAAGTATGATAATCAATCAAGAGGTACGGGCAACAACAAATACGGGAGAGAAGAAACTTAAAGAGACACGAGTCGCTACTCAAATAGCACGATTCACGTACCTGTTCGAATCATTTAAAGCTCAAAGATCAAAAGGAATTAGAGGAATGAACCTGACAACGCAGAAGAGGCCAAATTCAATATTAAATGCCCAATACGTTAGGGAATTTGTATTTGATATGAATAATTGAGTAACGTTTCTTTTAATATTATTTATTGCTCATAATGACCTCATTAAGACAGAGACATTACACATTCTTCTATAATCAACTATAAAAGGAGAAGGTCTCAACATCTGTAAGAACACGAAATACTATTAAGAGAACACTGAAATACAAAACTATTTACTGCTTTATTATTACTCTCAAAAGTCTTTTATTATTTTTGTCTCTTGATTATCAGTAACCCGATTCTTCTATATTCTAGATTTGACTAAAAATCTATTTTTTGGTTAAACAAATTGGTTCCGTTACCGGAAATCTGATAATCAACTTTCATCTACTATGGCAAACAGCACTGACAACATCTTAGGAAACCAAGAAAATCAAATCCAACAACGCCAGGAAAATTTACAAAACATCGACCTGGCCCCTTCCCCGCATGATTCACCACGAAAATCTCGTGAAGGCACTCCTGAGATCCATTCCGGTGAACAAGAGCAATCTGAATATTTCGAAGGGTCAAAGGAAGCTTTACAAAGAATAATTGATGCACGAGTTAACAAAGCTCTTCAAGCCCTAGTCAATCGGTTACTTGTTGCATCGCCCACAACTACACCTAATAACGACACGTTGGAAAATCCCCGCTCTGGGCTTGTTCATTCTGGAAATGGAGGAACGCCCAATGAATCACAGGGGGGAGAACTAGGTAATTCAACTAACTTTCATTTGCAAAATTTAGTACTAACCCTGCAGAAACAACTCAAGGAACAGAACGACCGCATAGAACAAATCCTCGGAGTTCCACCTGTGATCAAAGGAGTAGATATAGACAAATATTCACAACAACCGTGGAAACCAAGTGTTGCCCCCCTCCCAATTCCAAAGAAATTCAAAATGCATGATATCCGAAAGTATGATGAAACAACAGACCCACGAGATCACGTGATGGCATTCACAACTGGCGTGAAGGGCAATGATTTGACGAAACAGGAAATTGAATCAGTCCTGGTAAAAAAATTTGGTGAAACACTCATCAAAGGGGCATTAACCTGGTATTCTCTCTTACCCGAAAATTCTGTAAACTCTTTTGCTGAGCTTGCAGATTCCTTCATTAAAGCACATTCGGGAGCCCAAAAGGTAGAGAAGAGAATGGAGGATATATTCAAAATCAAACAAGGAGA
>MU755561.1:57761-73996 GCA_026770625.1 Nicotiana glauca
TTATCTTTTGCTGCCATCTCTTAAAGTCTACACCAGAAAATTTCCCCGGCTTTTCCGCTAGTGGCATAGCCGTTGCAGGTGCAGCAAGATAGCTAGGAACAGTAACAGTCGCAACAGAATCACTTTGTTCCTCTCCGTTAGTCATTTCTGTCAATATGACACAAATAGATTCAGTAAATGGTGAAGTATTTAATTCTTCAAACCAAGACAACACAGTGAAGAGATTATTCTTCAAACTGATTTTATCACAGTGAAGAGATTATTCTTCAAACTGATTTTAACATAATGAAGAGATTATTTTTCAAAACTGTTCAGAAAACCACGAAGGTTTCAGACACTTCAAAAATCAGAATAACAATGATATATATAGATAAGATTCTTTAAGCTTGTTATTAAAACTTATAATGACGAAACCAGGAAAAAAAATGAACAGAAATTGGCAGAATTATGTTCCGATCCCACAAGTTTCTTATGTGTCCTTAAAGAATCTTATCCCCTCACTGTTGCCCAAGATTGACGGATAAATTCTTCCCAAGATAGAACAAAACTTCCAACTTAACGGTAGCGGCACTTCAAACCACTAAGTTATCGGCGAACTCAAAAGTAATGGAGCAAACCACANCATTTTATCTTTGAATTGTTAAAATTTTACTAACGATTTTAGATGCTAGGCAAAACGCTAACTCGTACCAAATGATGAGTCACGGCCTGTACGGCAAAATGGAATACTCTAAAATTCCCGGCCCAGGGTTACAATTATTCTAATGGAAACACGAACGGTTTAAGCAGTCTTCATCTGTAATCGCACCTCCGAGTCCCGTATGTTTTTCCGTTGCAGGAAAAGGACCAATTTGAGAGAGACAGACAAGTTCTCGAGGCTTCATACTTCATCTCTCAAACACTTGGGGGACTACATATTATACACAGATACGTGTGGAAAATCAGGGATACAAAAATCGAACAAGATTGAGCAAGATTTAAAGAAAAATTGAGCTATAAAGAGACAAGTGCCGAGCAAAAATTACGAAGTTTTCAGCATTCATAATAATGTTCTTTCCCATTAAAGNGAATTCTGGATTGAAAGGGTGTGAAAGTGGCTTTTCACACTGCAGGTGGCTATTCATGAAAGACAGCCTTTCTGATGGCTGTTTAAGTAACGCGGGAATATTTGAATAAATTAAAGACGAAAAAAATTAATTAATTTTATCTCATTACAAATAACGGCCACAAAAATATTAATATAAAATATTAATTTTTAATTAATTCATTCATTTTATTGGTCCAAAAAATTATCAACCAATCATATCAATTGAAGCCGAAGCCGAGCGAGCGAGCGACGACGCGAGGCCCCTTCCTCTTATCTCCTTTTAAGAGCTTAAGGAAGTGCTTCTATATTTAAACCCAATAAAATATAGTACTAGGTATGATTGATTGAGCAAGATTTAAAGAAAAATCGAGCTATAAAGAGACAAGTGCCGAGCAAAAATTACGAAGTTTTCAGCATTCATAATAATGTTCTTTCCCATTAAAGCAAAGACAGATCTTTGTCTTCATAAAAGCAACGGATTCACCTCTCAAACCCTTCCTAACATATAAAGATAGGGTCATGACTGTGTACTGAAACAGGTTATAAGAAGAAACCTTGTATGATTTATTTTTATTTTGTAAAAATCTGTTACAAGAAAAACAGTTACGAGAAAATTATAGATGTATTCCAAACACATTGTAATCTATTATTCAAACAACTTGTCAAGGTTCATGAATAAAAACTTGTCAAAGTTATTTCAAACAAAATATGTGTGTTCCTATTTCTTTTCATCGTATTATAATACCATTATGAAGTTNTAATAATTATAAACCATTTTCAAAGGATAAAAATACTAAACTATTCTCTTAGTCCTAAAGAAATGAAAAAGGCAAGAATAGAACATATAGAAGAACTGAAAAAACTTCTCAATATAATTAAAAAAACTAAGTAGAAACTTAGTCAACAAAATGTTTATACAAGTGCCCCATCATGATAACTGGGGACGTTTTCCAAAAATCCCTTAAAAACTAACCAAGGGATAAACCATCATTCAACAAAAAAAACAAGTTTAGAAACATAAACTGGTCACTGAGGTGCTGGAACATCAGAAGTTGTGATATTAGCTTCGTTTTCAGGAACAACCATAGGCATGGTATCAACTTCTAAAGAAGCAACAGGTGCGGTGTGAGCTTGACTTGAAGTGATAGGATCAGCGAGGGGAGCAAGAGTCACAGAAGCTTCAGCTTCTTTTGACTGAGTCATGGAAGTTTCACCCACGGGAGCTTGAGCTGCAACGTTTTCAACTTCAAGAGCTTCATCCGTAGCTTCTTCATTTGCAGGTTCTTCAGCCACGGGAGTCTCAATCGTCGGAGAAGGAAAGTCAAGTGGTTGTTGAGTCTTTTCAATAGCGTCTAAAACTTTGGTCAATTCTGATTCCAAATCAAATTTTTCTTGACTGGCCTCAGTTAAAGCATCACGACTAGAGTTCAGAAAAGCCCAACTCACTTCCAAGTCTAACTTATCTTCGAGAGTTTCATAATCTCTCTCCCACACAGTAGGCTCCTTCTTTAGCTCTTCGTTTTCAGCTAAGGTTGAATCAACAGAAGCACGAAGGGAGGCATGAGAACTCTCTAAAGCACGTACCTTATCAGAAGAGGTTCTTAATGAGCTTGAGTCAAGCTTTGTACTAATTCTCCTGCATATTCTTCTTTTTTGCTCAGAAGTGCCCTAAGTTCTTTGATCTCTTCACTTGACTTTGACAACTGTTCTGAAAAGGAACACTCAAGGCGCTCCTTATCATTCTCAAATTGGCTTGAAGAAGCCTTGGCAACTGCTAATTCAGAGGTCAGTGCTCAATTCTGTTGCTCCAGGTTATCTCTACTCTCTTGCAATTCTTCTATAGTTCCTTGAGCATTTTCAAACTGCTTCTTCCAATTAGCTACTTCTATCTGGGCTCCCTTAGCTATTCTCTCAGCCTCGAAGATAGACTTTTCAGACTCACGGACCTTCTTTTCTAGAAGGGAAATTCTTTTCATCAATTCTATGCCAATAAGGTTAGCCTAAAATAGTAAAATGAAAGTAAGAATCTAGAAGTAAAAAAAAAACTTGCAAGTAAATAAAGGAAAAAATACCTTTAAAGTATAATGAACTATGTCATTCATCAAAGTTAAGCAGTTGTGGTTGTTCATTTTCTTCTTTTCAATATCTCCAATTAAAGTCTTGAGCCAGACATCTGCTCCACCAGATTTCCTTAGAAGGCTGTCATTAGCAGGAACTTCGAGTGTCACGCTCCTCATAGCCAAACTTCTGCTAGTGGAGCCCTCCTCTATATGTTGAACAGAGGAAGGGGGAGCTATGGAAGGAGGAGCGGTAGAAGAAGTAAAAATAACAAGAGTCGAAGCTGGGACAGTAGAAACAGGTAAGGGAGCAAGAGCAGATAAAGTGAGCAAAGAGGCACTTGTAGGTAAGGGAGGAATAGAAGGAACGAGAACAGAGGAAGAAAGAGGGGGTTCATCCAAAACCGGACCTAACTCACCACTTTCAAAACCACTAATGAAGAGACATTAAATGGACTCATTAGTGTCCTGGGGGACGGTCTCATCATCAGAAAGAAGGTGAACAGGTTCGTTAAGAGAAGCACGGGCAGGAGAAACTTCAGCCTCATCTTCAGAAATGATGTGTCTCCTAGCTCTTGGCCTAGCCACCAAAGAACAGTCTTCATCTTCATCTTCCTCGGAATCTTCTTCAATAATTTTTCTTTGACAGCATAGCTTGAGTTCTTTCCAAAGAGAGGGGAGTTACAGAAGAGGCTCGAATGGCGATAGCCACTTCAGCTGTCATACCTCGAATAGCAAATCCTGACAAAAAGAGGGGTAAAAAGTTAAAAGAAGAGGAGAAAGAATTTAACATACGAAAAAGTATAAGAGATGCATACTGTGAGTTTTTACTTTCCAACCATGTTGATTGGAAATGGATTTCCATGTTCGTGCCTCCATAGGCACATCTTTCAAAATTGCATCTACCGAACCATGAAAATTAGGTATGGGTTCCACATCTCCCATGGTTGCTACAAAAAAGCAAAAAAGAATGAAATTAGATAAGGAGTTAAAACTCTTAAAAATAGGTACGGTAAGGAAGAAAGACCTACGTGCAAGGTTCCATTTTTCAGGAAAATGAATACTTGTTTCACCCACCAAACCAACTGTGGGTACCGCAACATAACGGGTGTACCAGCCACGATCTTTATCATCTTCAGGGCTTACCAAGACCCTTTTACTTCTTGCAGTTAAGGTAAAAACACCATTGCGGAATAGCTTGGGGTGGTAAAGATGAATAAGATGGGGAAAGGTAAAGTCAACATCTGCTTTGATAGACAAATGCCTTAAACAAGCTACTGCTCTCCATACGAGGGGGCCAATTTGTCCTAAACAAATTTTGAAAAAATGGTAAAAATCAAGTATTACTGAGTCAATAGTAGGAATAAATCCCAAGTGAAGGGATAAGTATAAACAAAAGAAAATCCAATCCTATAAGAAGAAATTCTCTGGTTTGGATTAGGGATTACTATACGAAGGTCACTTCCCCAATGGCAGTCTTTTCGAACTATGGAGATCAAAGGTTCAGTAATTAGAGAGGGATAGGTGTCGGCTCTATCTAAATTAGCAACCTGTTCATGAAGAGATTCTCTATCATGCTCAAAAGATAGATCATTTGGCACTATTTCCTCAACTAAAGGTTCTTGAAGAGGCTCAGAAGGTTCTTTGCCATTAGAAGAGGATTTTCGAGTGAAAGAACCTCTAGTAACAATGCCAGAACTAAAAGAAGGTGTAATGGAACCAGAACTGCCACCGCGAACAGACCCTAGGCTACGAAGTCTGCCTCCTCTACCCCTTCTATGTCTAATAGGGGCATTGGAGAAATTATCCAGAACTAAAACTTTTCTAGGGTTAGGGTTTGAAGATGACATGGTGGAAAAATATGAATTAAAGAGGAAGCGAGTAGAAGTAAAGAGTAAAGTACTTAATAAGGTATATGAAGGAGAAGACAAGGGAAAAAGGATTGAATCTGCATATAATAGTAACCGTCAAAGGCCAAGAAGTGTAATGATGGAAAGCCTATTATAAAGGCAACTATCTCTTCGTGAATAGTAGAGTTGAAGAGGCCTTGAAAAAAGGCTGCAAAGTTGCAGAGCTAATAGGAAAGTAACACGTGTGCAGTGGCATTAAATGGAAAAGACAACTGAAGCGTCAGTGTTGTCATGGCCTTGATTATGGCAAAAATTCTCTTTTTAATGAAGATCCACTTCCCAAATATTTAATTGATAAATAAATAGAAAGTGGGGGGACTATCTGTATTGGGAAAAAACTGAATTTATATATTGAAGATGACGTGTCATGACACATGTACTGGTCAAATGGTCAAAGTATGATAATCAATCAAGAGGCACGGGCAACAACAGATACGGGAGAGAAGAAACTTAAAGAGACACGAGTCGCTACTCAAATAGCACGATTCCCGTACATGTTCGAATCTTTTAAAGCTCAAAGATCAAAAGGAATTAGAGGAATGAACCTGACAACGCAGAAGAGGCCAAATTCAATATTAAATGCCCATTATGTTAGGGAATTTGTATTTAATATGAATGATTGAGTAACGTTTCTTTTAATATCATTTATTGCTCATAATTGCCTCATTAAGACAGAGACATTACACATTCTCCTAGAATCAACTATAAAAGGAGAAGGTCTCAATATCTGTAAGAACACGAAATACTATTGAGAGAACACTGAAATACAAAACTATTTACTGCTTTTTTATTACTCTCAAAAGTCTTTTATTATTTTTGTCTCTTGATTATCAGTAACCCGATTCTTTTATATTCTATATTTGACTAAAAATCTATTTTTTGATTAAACAGGTATAAGTAATAGCAGAAACCCTTATATTGAAACCAAGGATTCATTCACGCGTAGAGTTCCTTATGATGCCCCCAAGACCTCCCATACATTCTTTATCCACGAAGGAGCCGTCTGTGTTTAATTTGTAGTAGCCCATGGTAGGTGTGGATTCCACTTGATATGGACAATTTTATTGGGGGCATGACTATAAGTTGGTCCCGTGCAGAACTTGTATTCCATAGATCTTGTGAAAACCATCCGTACATCAAGAAATATAGATGTCTTATTAAAGACATTATGATTACTATTTAACCAAATATGCAATAAAGCAAATGGAAGAAAATCATACCAATCTAAGGAATGGCTTTGGAGAGGGAGATTAGTGTCCCTTAGCAGCTGTAGCCAGTGATGGTCGTGGTAGGGTAAAACATGGGTATTGAGACCTATGTCCAGCCAAAATTTCTTAGCTATGTAGCATTCCATAAAGATGTGATGGATAGTTTTATCAGTGGAGTTACAAATGGTGCAAGTAGGATAAATGGTAATGCCAATGTGTTTTAAGTGTGCATTGGTAGGTAGCTTGTTGTAGTAACAAAGCCAAAGAAAGAACTTTAGTTTGTTAAGGGTGTTTAGGGACCATATCCAATTATAATTAAAGCTACTATGGGGGGGGGGGGGGACTAGCATAGAGTAGGCAGAACTCGTGGAAAAAATACCATTTTTATTTAAGGATCAATAAGTTGTGTCTTTCCCGGATGGGGATAGGGTGATGGATGAGGATCTATGGGTAATCTCGTTAGGGAATTATATGGAACACCTAGACCAATCCCAAGTCTGGTCATTACATATGTGGGAAAGTTTAAGACCCATATCCCCTTGGTTAATAGGACAGTAGATTAGGGCGGAGAGTTGGGAATTTATCGTTCCAAAAGTCTATGTTAATTCCCCGACCAGGGGACCAACCAATAGCGTTAGAGCAATATTTACCCCCTTTTAGAATATTTCTCTATATGAAAGAGTGGGTAGAAGGGCAATGATTCATGCCATATTTATTGATGAGGGTTTGGGCCCATAGTGAATTATTTTGAGAGAAAAACCTCCAGGAGAGGCTGGTGAGAAGAGCGATATTTTTGTCATGCGCTTTGCGAAGTGCCAAACCAACTTGCACTTTAGCGAGAGTTATAATGTGCTAGTTGACATAGTGAATTTTCTTTTTTTAGGGGAAAAGAACCCCAAATGAAGTGACATTGAATTTTATCTATACCACGACATATTTATTGGGGTAGGAGGAAATATTGCATCTCGTATGATGGAATAGAGTTAAAAGTAGATCTGGCAAGTGTGAGACGACCAGCCGGTGTTAGAAAGTTCGTTTTCCAGTTGGCAAGCTTGCTCTTCATGTTGTCAAGGATATATTGGAAGTCGGAAGGTTTTGGCTTGTGGTTTAGGATAGGAAAACCTAGGTATTTTCCAAAGTTCTCCGTAGATTTGATGTTAAAGAGGTGTTGCACAGTATTCCAGATATTATTAGGGAAATGCTTGGAGAAGATAACCTTGGACTTGCAATGCTTGGAGAAGATAACCTTGGACTTATCTGAATTAATTTTTTGGCCTGAGAGCTGACAAAAATAGTTAAGGTTGTGATAGATGGAATACAATGATTTTGTGTTGGCTTTGGACATTAGAGTAAGATCGTCCGCGAAGAATAAGTGTGAAAATTGGGGGCCCTTAGTACTAATCCTTATGGGATCCCAAGTTTTGATATCTACTTAGTGGTTGATATAAGTGGAAAGGAGTTCCATGCAAAGGATGAAAATGTATGGGGCATAGGATCCCCTTGGCGGGTATCCCTTGATGAGGAGAAGTAGTTAGTTTTAGAGCCATTCACAAGGATAGCAATATTGCTAGAGCTGATACAGTTCATGATAAGCTTAGTGATTTTTGGAGGGAATTTAAAGAATAGGATTGTTCTATAGACAAAAGACCACTCTATGCGATCAAAGGCCCTTTCCAAATCAATTTTTAGCACGAGGTTACCAGGCCCCCCTTTAGACTTGTTGATATAGTTAATAATTTCCTGCACAAGAATAGCATTGTCACATGCCCAATGACCTTTGAATAAGCTGGCTCGGAATATCCCTATAAGATTAGGAAGGAAGGGTTTGATGCGATTAACAATGATTTTAGTAATAACTTTATAGATTATATTACACAAACCTATGGGACGAAAGTTCTTGAGATTATTGACATTATGAAATTTTGGTATAAGGCAAAGATAAGTGTTATTAAGAGGTTGAGCGCTATTTGAGTGGTGAAGATGTCGTTACACAGCTTGAGGACAGAGTTCCCTACTATGTGCCAGTATTTTTGATAAAAGTATAGGTGTAAGCCATCTAGTCTTGGAGCCTTGAAGGGTTTAAACGAGAACAAGGCTTTAGTGACTTCACGATCCTGAAGAGGATTATCTAGTGAGGATAGATCTATGTTATGAAAACTTGTGGGAGTGGTGTGGATATCGAACCATTTATAGCATGAGTGATCAGTGGAGTAAATGGACTAGAAGTATTGGAGAGTGTGGCTTAATAGGGTGTCATGGTTAGTAATCCAATCCCCTTGTCATTTTCGAAATAGGAAATTTTGTTCCTTCAATCTTCTATCAATAACAGTCAGGTGATAGTACTTAGTATTTCCATCACCATGATTCAACCAATTAATTCTAGATCGAATTTTCCAGAAATCTTTTTCTGCCCGAAGAATATTGTTATACTCAAGGGTTAGGTCTTTTTCAAGGTATTGGAGGAAGGAGCTAGAAGGGTAATTGTGAGAAAGTTGGATACCTTCTATTCTAGCCAAAAGATGTTTCCAAAGGTTTTCTTACTCCATAAAGATATATTTTCTTGAAAGTGGTTAGTAGAATCTAGGAGATCTCTGTGATGTCAACAATTCCATACAATAGTGCTAAACTCCGGGTGGGAGCACCAAAAGGCTTCTAGGCAGAAATAGTTATTTCTAGGAGGTCTAGTAAGGTTATTGGATTTGATAAGCAGTGGCTTATGGTCAGAGTACATTTTAGGAAGATGAGTGATAGAAACATTTGGGTAGACCTCCAGCCACTCTTTGTTGGCAAAACTACGATCAAGACGTTCTAGTATTAAACCATTGTGCCTACGTCGCTGGTTTGACCAAGTATAACGGCAACCCTTAAAACTTGGGTCTATTAGGTTGCAGCGGTTGATACAAGATAAAAAATTATTGGATCTATTTCAATTGATACGATGACCCCCATGTTTATCTTGTTGACTCAGAATGTCGTTAAAGTCACCAACCACTAACCAAGGCCCTTTATAAGTGGTACAAATATTTTCTAAATTATCCCAAAGGGTCCTACACTTGGAAACTATATTACTAGCATAAATAATACTAAATAAACATGATTTATGGTTAGGGTATACCTGAATCATTGCATGCCGCTCTTGATCAGATTGCTTAAGACTAGTAATGGTGACCATACTAGCGATCCACAGTAGAACAATGCCCCCTGCTCTTCCTTGAGCAGGCACCTCAATCATATCATCAAAATGGAACTCCTCCCTAAGACCTTCATGATTCTCCATTTCTGTTTCTAGGAGAGAAACCATGCAAGGGGTGTGGGTAAAAACTAGCTCCCTAAAGTTTCTCTTGAAGGTATCGTTATTAGCTCCTATAGTATTCCAATCTATGATGCTCATAGGTTTATTCATTGGGACAGTTTGATGGTGTGGGTGTAGGGTGGCATAGTTTTCCTATAGGGAGAACTGGCTTCCCCTCAGGGTTAGGATCAGTAGTGTCACGACCCCGGTTCGCCCTCCGTGAACCATCGTGATGGCACCTAGTCCCTACGACTAGGTAAGCCTAAATTGCGGAAAAGAAACTAAAAAATTTTGCGGAAGTAAACAACTTAAACAAATAAATGAAAATAAACAGTGATTAAATGTGTCGTTTGACATACACCATATTAAATTCTCAAAACCAATACATAAATCCAAGACCCGAAAACCCATGAATCACAATCTAAGAAGTACTACATAGCTCTAACTCTAGAATGTCTAACAAGAACTGAAATACAGAATGGACTAATACTAAACAGCAGGAATAGAAAGAGACTCCTCGGTCTGCGGACGCGGTAGATATACCTCGAAGTCGCTATAGCAGTCGCCTCGCCTCAGGGGCGGTAGGACTGAGTCGAATTACCTAGATCTGCATATGAAAAACATGCGCAGGAAGGGCATGAGTACACCACAGCGGTACTCAGTGAGTGCCAAGACTAACCTCGGTTGGGTAGTGACGAGGAAGGTCAAGGCATTACTGAGGTTAAATAAGATACAGGGTTTAACAAAATGAATTAAACAGTGTAATAAATGATACTAGATATGAAGGGCAACAACAACTACTATAAGGGCAAGTAAAACAAAGTAAGAGAATACAGCTCAGCTCCAAAATAATAACTGGGGATCTCCCAGGATACCATCCTATAGTCCCCAAATATAAATATCATATCTGATAGAATCTCCCAAGTGAAGTCCCATAGTCCAACTCATAATGTGCAAGGGGATCTCCCAGAATGCAATTCTGTAGTCCCAAAGTAAACATACAAAGAGCTTCCCGGATACCGTCCCGTAGTCCCAAAATAAAACACAGAGCAGTAACATAAGAATATTCAACGAAGCTAGATTTCTTACTAAGTAAACAAATAAGTCTAGCCTAACATGCTTCACGTATTGAAATTAAGGCAAGTTGAGCAAATAGGCAATTAAGTCTACTAAACGTAGTTTTTTAAACTAGCAACAGGCTAAATACGCAAGTAAATGAAGCAGGAGAGCGAACTCAATTGAAATACTTAAAGAAAAATTGGATTTTCAACAATTAGCCCAAGTACGCGCTCGTCACCTCGCGTAACGAGGCATTTCAATTACCACGATAATAATCCTAAGGGGAAAAGTCCCCCGCACAAGGTTAGACAAGCCACTTACCGCGAACAAGTGCAAGTCAACCCGAAACACACTTTTTCCATGAGTATCCGACTCCAAATGGCCCAAATCTATTCAATACAATTTCATAATATAAATAACACTTCAAATAACTAATTCTATAATTAAATTCTAAGCTAAGACACAAAATTAGGTAAAATAACCAAAATGCCCCTCAGTCCCACATCTCAAAATCAGGTAAACTTTATATTTTCGGAATCCTCACACTTTCACGAGTTCATACATACCAAGAACACTGAAATCGGAGTTCAAATGACCCCTCAAATTCTCATTTCAAAGTCTCTTAATCCCAAGCCCTAAATCCCATAATTTCTACTGATTTTCCTTAATTTTTCATGCTTAGGATGATAAAAATTACTATAATAACTAGTTTTGGGACCAAAGACCTTACCCCAATGGACTCCTCTGAAAATCCCTCTTGAAAAATGCTCCAAAGTTTTTTTCCGTTTGAAAAGAGGTGAAAAATGATTAAATTTCGCGAAGGCAAGTAGTTACGTTTTGCCTAGCGATTTCCGCATTTGTGACCCTGGGACCACATCTACGATCCCGCTTCTGTGGAACTTAGTCGTATCTGCGACTTTCATTAATTGACCAGAAACTGCATCTACGGCGTACCTTCCGTAGATGCGCTACCACTTCTGCGGTATGACTTCCGCATCTGCGAAACCTGAAGGAAAATCAAAACTTTGCTTCTGTGGCCACTTAGCCGCTTCTGTGGCGCCGCATCTGCGATTCCCAAATGCATATGCGAAATTACCAAAAGAAGCAACAATACAGCAGCTGCAATATATCTCAAAACTTCCCGTCAACCATCCGAAATCATCCCGAGGCCCCCGAGACCTCAACCAAAGGCACCAAAAAGTCTAATACCATTCCCCAAACTTGTACCAATCCTTAAAATACCTAAAACAACATTGAAACCTCAAATTAACCATGGATTCAAGCCTAAGAACTTCAAATTTCTGTAAAATACGCTTTCGATCAAAAACCCAACCAAACCACCTCTGAATGATCTAAAATTTTGCAAACACGTCACAAATGACATAAAGTAACTATTGCAGCTCTCGAAATTCCATTCCGACTCTCAGATAAAAAATCTCACTATCGAACCAGAAACTTTAAAAAAATTTAACTTTCGGCATTTCAAGCTTAAATTAGCTACGGACCTCCAAAACACAATCCGACCATGCCCCTAAACCCGAAATCACCTAACGGAGCTAACGGAACCATCAAATTTCCATTCTGATGTCGTCTTCACACTGTTCTAACTATGGTCAATTTTCCAACACTTAAGCTCTCATTTAGGGACTAAGTGTCAAAAAACTCTCCGAAACTCAAAACCGAACATCCTAACAAATCAAAATAGCAAAATAAACTTGGGAAAAGCAGTTAATAGGGGATTCAGGCGTAAATTCCTAAAAAATAACCGGGCGGGTCGTTACAAGTAGTACAACGTACTTTGCTGCATTCCTATTCACTTCTGGGCATAGATCAAAGAAACATTTTGTCAGGGCTACAGGGCACATGTGTATGTATTTTTTGTCCTCTATCTCCGGGAAAAACATAAGGGCTGCATCTCTGAGACTTGTTATTTCTGTGAACGAGCCCTAGGCAGAGGTATTTCCTCAATCTCCTCCTCTATTTCTATTTCTTCTTGATCTTGGGGAGGTGGTGCAGCCTGTTCTTGGACATGCTGTGGTTGCCATAGGAAGAATAGAGAGTGTGTTGCCACTGGTGGGTTGAATCGGAGGTCATAGGTTTGATTCATGTTGAGAAGTGGGTTGATGCAAGGGGTTTGATGGCAATAAAATATTTTTAAAGTTATTGTGGGGAGACACATATTCGACACGTGTTAGTGTCTCCACTGTAGAGTCCATCGGTTATAACAAAGAGGATGGGGAATTCGAAGTGTTGCCTGGCGAGTATAGGCGTTTGTGAAGAGGATCAGTAGTGACCTATGGATTCTCAAAATTCTCTTCAAGGAGTTGTGGGAGATAAGCAAATTTATTGGAGGTTTCAATGCTTTGGCCTTGCCTAGAGTTAATGGTTAGTCTGTCATTACTATCAATGGCATTGAAGAGCAGTTTTTTGTCTTAGTGGGAGCAGGCCAAAAGGTCTTTTTTGGCTTATTATGGCCGTTAAGGGGAAGGGGTTCTAAATATTTAGATTTAAAAGCTAGCTTTTGCAAAAAGAAGAATTTACCTGAATCCGCTACAAAAATATTCACATCTACACCTGGGTTGGCTTGGGGATCTTGTGATAAAGTGATGGCTTCTGGTACTTGATTCTTTTGGGTGGGTCTCTTCTTTTTTATGAAGGTTATTGTTTGCCATACCTCCTATTATTTAGGCTCCATTAGTTGGGTATTAGGCAGATCCCCATTGAAGTTTTTTAGAATATCTCTTCCAATCTTTTAGTGAGGGTAACGTGGTAGTGTATGTCCCAACCGCCCACAATTCTTATAGAGGAAGCCTTCTCCTTTATAAATAATTTATTGCATGTGGGATCCAATTTTAATGCATATGGAGACAGGATCCTCCAATGGCACTTGGATGCACAGTCGTGCATATAGCCCTCTCAGAGTAGCACTCGTGCGGGCGTCTACCTTTAATAGGATTCCAATGAAGTTTCCTATTTTTTTAAAGAGCTCTGTCGTAGAATTCTGTTGGGAGATGTGGAAGTTTCACCCATACTGCAAAGGATATTAGTTTTGCCTCTGCTACTACGAAATTTGGCTCCCAGCGTCTGATAGATAGATAGTACCCATTGATAAACCATGGTCCATTTTTTAGCACACTGTTCATGTTCTCCTCCTTTGTGAATTTTACAATAAATTAGTCCGAACCCAAATCTATTAGCGGAAAATGTTTTGAGGGTTTCCATAAGTCTTGAAATTTTGCTTTAAGATAGTGGTGAACAATTATTTTCCCCAGAAGTTTAATAATTAGAGAATATTTTCAAGGGGAGTGAAGGCGTTCATGTCTGCCTACATAAGTTGGATAGTTTTTATTCTCTTTGAATCTTTGTTTGTTTGAGTTTCTAGTTGTGTAGAAACAGGGGCACACTGTACATGGTCATCAGGATAGTGGTCCATATCGAAATCAATTATTCCCTCATTCAGCTCGAGCTTTTCTTTAAAGGTAGTTTTATCCAAGATTGGCATGGAGGATGACAAGCTTCCAGAAGGAGAAATAATGTCAGGTGGCTTAGGTGGTATCGGTTGGGTATCCTGATCCATGTTAGAATCATTCATGGGTGAAGGAATGTCTTAGTTAGAGAAAAGATAGAGAGAAGCTAGAGAAATTAATTTGCCCCCGGTTTACTTTGAGAAACTGCCATAACACTCTCTTGGTATTGCCAACATATGCCTATAATAGAGGTATTGAGATGGATATTTTACCCCCTTAAACCACCACTACTCTTCTCAATCAATTTCTACAAAGAAACAAGGGTAAACCTTCCTCAAACTAGTAACCAATCTCTTCAAATCTCCCCTAAACCACCAAATATGAATCATGCACATGAAGGCAATAATCCTCCTACTACAAATTCAACCAATACACTTCAACCGCATGAAGATATTAATTTTCCTACACCAAATTCAGCCACTAAAATTCACCCCTCCACTTCATCATTCAAATAAGTCCTCCTTCTGGATTTTATCAAAAAGCACATCTCCCAAACCCCCTAGATCCAACTTAGGGTGTGCGTTCGAATCGGTTTATCAATAAATCGAATTGATTATTTGTTATCGATTTATTGATTTATCGATTTCGATTTTAAAATTTTCCTTATCGAGTTATCGATTTTAATTTTGATTTTGTCCTCTTTAGTTATCGGTTTGTTGATAAACCAATAAGATATACTAAAAAGATAAATATACCTTTATTCTATAATACTACCCATTCCTTCACTTAAGCCCCTAACCGGCTAACCCTATTATTTCCTCCCTTCTTCAGCGTCGCTTCTCTTCAGTCTTCAGTCTTCAACATTTTCTTTCAAAGTACAAACCTAGCTCTGTTCTATCGCCACTCACCACCGTCAAACAGAGATTTGTTCTATCGGAAAGTTAGTCGCCATTGATTATCGCCATTTTCGGTACTCCTAATTTCTTTCTTCAACTTTTTCTTTTCTTTTCTATTTGAAGGAATGCTTTCTGCGTAAATCTTTCTATTTCGTTATTATTAGTGAAGAGTCTAATATGTTTCGTTATCTGTTTTGTTTCGTTATTTTGTTTCGTTATTATCTTTTGTTATCTGTTTCGTTATCTTTCTGTCGGAAAATCTTTCTGTGTAAAGAGTCTAATCAATTTCTTAGATTCTAATATCAAGTGTGGCTTTGCAATCATTCCTTTAAAGAATCTTCAACATCAGAAAATACTAGTTCAAATTTTGTCAGATCTTTTTCTTATGGTTTATCTAACTGGTTTAGTCAAGATGATTTTGATATAGTAGAGAAACAAAAGCTATATGTTTAGAAGTCACCAATATATAGATGATCGATTCAACCTCTAATTAAACAAATATACCTTGGTTATATTTTATTTATTCGATAATGACCTTATTATTCCCATTGAGAGAGAACCTATAATCTCACTTTGAAGGTGTCCGGATCACTTTATATAACATCGAATTCCCATTTTCTTGAAATTGGTCAATTTGCTCTTTTACTTAAATCGATTAATAACAACTGAAGATGTACTTTTGAGTGAGATGGCATCAAGTATGTGGAAAAAATTTGAGAAGTATTGGGGTGAACCAACAAAAATGAACAAAATAATTTTCATTGCTTGTGTTTTGGATCCTCGCTACAAGTTTTAGTTTTGTACTTAAGAAGATGTTTGGAGATGAAGGGATGGATTATTGAAAAAGAGGTTCATACTTATATGAGTTCATTGTTTAATGAGTATATTTGTAAGTCGGTTTCAAAAGATACTGGTGGTAAAGTTTCTACCTCTAGCTCTTCATTCAGCACAATGGAAACTTCAACTCTTGGTTTAGGTGAACTTTTAGATGAAATAAGGAAATATAAAGCTGCAAGTGGCGGTATAGATTGTAAAACAAAATTGAAAAAGTATCTTGCAGAAGATCCTGAAAATGAAAGACCGGACTTTGATATCTTGGCTTGGTGGAAGGTGAACTCACCTAGATTTCCTATTCTTGCTAAGATGGCTCGAGATGTGCTTGCTATTCCTATTTCAAGTGTGGCATCTGAAAGTGCATTTAGTACCGGAGGGCGTATTCTTGACCAATTTAGGAGTTCATTAACTCCTAAATTGGTTGA
>MU755561.1:74560-90857 GCA_026770625.1 Nicotiana glauca
TTGTGTTTTGGATCCTCGCTACAAGTTTTAGTTTTGTACTTAAGAAGATGTTTGGAGATGAAGGGATGGATTATTGAAAAAGAGGTTCATACTTATATGAGTTCATTGTTTAATGAGTATATTTGTAAGTCGGTTTCAAAAGATACTGGTGGTAAAGTTTCTACCTCTAGCTCTTCATTCAGCACAATGGAAACTTCAACTCTTGGTTTAGGTGAACTTTTAGATGAAATAAGGAAATATAAAGCTGCAAGTGGCGGTATAGATTGTAAAACAAAATTGAAAAAGTATCTTGCAGAAGATCCTGAAAATGAAAGACCGGACTTTGATATCTTGGCTTGGTGGAAGGTGAACTCACCTAGATTTCCTATTCTTGCTAAGATGGCTCGAGATGTGCTTGCTATTCCTATTTCAANAAGGAAGATTTAGATTTGCTCGAGACACTCGATGAAGGTATGTATATTTTAAATAATTTTATTATATTTTTTAAGATAGTCAAATAATATATTAATTGCTTGACTTGTTAATATATATTCTTATTAGATTTTACTAATCTTGGCAAAGAAGCTTCCACCGATGATGTTTGCTAGAGTTTTTGTTAGTTGTTATGTAAGTTCTCCATTTTAAATAATATACTTGTAAAAGAATGTGATGTATTACAAAGTTCTTAATATTTTTCTCTTTAATAAATTGAGGGTCGATTCTTGATTTGCTGCCCATTATAGCTATAACGTGGACGTTGAAGTTGGGCTCATGAAGTTGAACTTGATTTGCTACCCATCAACTTGTGATTCTGATCAGAAGAAGACAAATAAGAAGCACAAAAGAAATGTGTTACTTGCGCTCAACTAAAGACATTTCATGAAATTATTTTCCATGGGACTTATTTTGCCAAAAGTTCATGATCTCAATAATTTATAGCTGACCGTGACTTCAAGATTGTAGGAGATATTGATCTAATTGCAACTTAGTTTTCTACTTCTTTAATGACACATGTTCTTGCTCTTAATTTTCTTTTGGTAATCATATAGTTGTGCTTATTGGAACTTTGTTTTCTTTAGATGTACCATTGCTGTTATGATGATTATTATTTTTTGCCTTTGCCATATCGAGTCTACATTAAGTTCTATGCTGCCATAGTTATCATCGCAACAACTGATGAATATTTATGCAGTAAAACCAAGAAAGTCGATGGGGGCCCCCTCGTGTAAATGCCTTAATCCTGATTGTCAGTGTTCTTGTCCTTGTCCGGACTGTTGTTGATGTACCTCTTATGGACATCTTATATATGACAAGAGAGATCGTGCTTCTATATATGCATACGTAGTGCTAAATAATAACCCCCTCAGTTTCATATTAAATGAGGTACTTTCTTTTTTAGTTTGTTCCAAAATAAATGATACATTTCTAAATTTAGAAATAATTCAACTTTAAACTCCTCATTTTACCCATTTTATCCTTAATGAGAAGCTTTTATAACCACACAAAAGTCATGGCCACACAAAGCTTTACCCTTAAGCTTTTAAGACCATAAATTTCAAAAGTCTTTCTTCTTTTTCTTAAACTCCGTGCCGAGTCAAACAATCTCATTTAATTTGAAACGGAGGGAGTATATATTTTCTATTTATTTCTTATGGTCTCTTCTTCCTATCATCAATCAACTTGCTTTGCCATTGATTCAGAGTCTAGAGACATCACGAGTTCAATGAGTATACTTTTGTTTAGCTTACAGTAAAAGAAGCAAACTCAAAAACGCCTCAAAGGGACAATTGTCTTGGGAACCAGCCTTTGGCTTATTGGTGTAATCGATAACCGAATCGATAAGCCCCAAAAATTAATAAATCTAAATCAAAAAAATCAAAAACTTATTGAAACGATAACGATAAGCATATGTACAAATCGATAATCGATAAGTAAATATCGATAAGGGTCAAAATCAAATGCAAACCTCTAATCCAGCTACAGCTAATGACTCCTTCATGCAACTTGATTGCCCATTACAAGATTTACCCAACCTAAATATTTGCTCTCAAAAAATCCAAGGCATCAATGAAAACCTACAAATCCACTTATTAGTGGATGGCCTCCAAAGAATATACCAACCTTGGAAATACTCACTTATAATTAAGCTAATGGGAAAACGAGTCCTCCATCAACACCTAAAAAGAAAACTTTATCAATTATGGAAACCATCTAAAACTTTAACCTTATGGATCTTGGGGTTGACTAGTTCATAGTTAAATTCACCAAGGAGGAAAATATGGCCAAATTTCCAAGTAATGGGCCTTAGTTTATTAATGGTCTTCACCTTCTGGTTCAAAAATGGGAGCCTCACTTCTTAGCCAATGAAGCCAAACAGCTTAAATCTACAGTATGGGTTCGTCTTCCTTAACTCCCTACTAAATTTTATGACCCTACCATACTACAAAGGATTGGCAATAAAATAGGTAAATTACTTAGAATTGATGCATATACCTCCTCTGCCCTAAGAGGTCGATATGCTAGACTATGCATGGGAGTTTCAATGGAATCGCCAGTCAAACCATTTGTATACATTGGAAATTATAAGCTACAGATCCACTATGAACGTGAGAATTTCCTATGCAAAAACTATGGCAGGCTAGGTCACAGCCAATCATAATGCTCGGTCACTCTACAAAATTTTAATTCCCAAAAGCAACAGGAAAATCATGTCACTACTATACGATAAGGAGACCAAAGTGAATGGGTCGCTGTCATATTCAACAAGAAAAAGTATGCTGGTTCAAAAGCGATCTCAATAGCTAAGGTACCCAATCCAGGTAAAAGATCAAAGCTCACTGATCTGGACACAAGTATGTCTTTTAATTCCCAAAAGATTAATTCTCAAAAGTTTAAATATATGAAAAACAATCCACCTGCTTCGCCACCTCCTGATGCAAAGGTCAGACATTCATCTAATAGCAACACCAATGCTAATTCATCTTCCTCAAATGTTGGTATTAAATCCACTAATCTTTTTAAGATGTTAGAAAGTGAGCCCATGATTTTCAACCAAGCTCATCAACAAATCCACCAAAAATGCCCAACACCCAATGCATGCAAAGCACATTACACGTGGACAAGGCTAAGGAAGCATTGGTACCACCATCCCAATCATTAGATCAACCTTCCATAAAAAACAAAAAATTAGAGAACTCGGCTACCCCTATTTTAGTAGAATTAACTAATTCTAAAATACATATTACCCCCAACCAAGACCTCCCTCCTAATATGTCCAATTTATACATGGACTCGCATGAAAAGGAGGATTGCCAAATGGTTGAATGCTGAAATCACCTGGCAACATCCAAATCCCCCTCCCCCCCAAGATCTTATTTATTCCCACACTCCAAGTCATGAATTCCCCGGGCAGACTAAAAGTTTTAAAGATATCATTAAACCTACTCACCCTAATACTACCACTAATATATTAACTCAACTACAAAAGGAGGATACCAAGGCTTCCACACCAACAAGGAGAAGCTTTTGCCTTGTCCACATTCCAAACCATCACAGGATAGCAACGATGGACAATATGCCTCCTGTGCCACCCCACTTCCCAAATCAACCTTTATTCTTCACATCACCTCCACAACCACAAAACTACCAACCAACTTCTTGGCTGGAAGCAGGCATTCTGGGCCATGCAATAACCTTCAATATTCAGATCAATGGCCAAGAGATGGTCATCATAATCCAAAACAATCGTTACATTGCCTAACTAATAGCGGAGGGTATGCACTTAGCAATGAACAACTACACAAATCAAGCCTGGATCAATAATATCCTCCACCCACTAGCTCCCCATATGAACCACACATTGATCCAAGCCATGCAAGAGTAGTGGAATCTTCCACAGACTCCCAACCAGTTCATCAACCTCCCAATGAACCTGCCATTCTGTCCATCAGAGGAGAGCATAAACATCAACCATATCTTTATGACTTGGAATCACCAAGTACATCAGGTACCAAACGTTCTCCCAAATATGGCCCCAGTAAACCAGGAGCCAAACCATATCAATATGCCAGGACCAAACGTAAATCCACTACAACCTTCAGTAGAGGAAAAAGAAGAACCCCTTCAACAAAATACTCAACTAAGTGTGTAATTTTTAAGCCTAAACGAGGTAAAAATACTTCTCTTCCCAGAATACATATTCAGTTGCCCGAGCATCATTTACAAATGCTCAATCACAAGATCCCACAGTAGGAAAGCAATCTATAATACTAGTTCCATCAAGAAGGAGGAGCCACAATACAGTGGAAAGGTAGTCCAGTGTCAACCACCAACAAGCACCCCTGATGAATAGAGCCACTACTATAATCTTTTGGAATGTTTGAGGTGATAACAATGATAATTTTCGTCTCAACTTTAGGGATTTTATTGATACTCATAGGCCAAGCATGATGGAGCTCCTTGAAACTAGGATGGTAGTGCATGCACCTCCCTTAAATGAGCTTTTTTTTTAACTTATTGAAGTTCCTGCAGAATGTCAAGCTAGAGGCATGGCCATTCTCTACAATCATAATGTCGTGACTGTTGAACACTTCACAAAAAATGGCCAGGAAATTCATGCCCTTATACAGGTATGACCCTTTAATTTTAAATGGTTGTTTACTGCAATTTATGCTAGACTAAAAGCCAATATAGTGATATTATGTGGGATAACCTAAAATCAATCTTAAATACCTACAAAGGTTCTTGGTTATTAGGGGGAGACCTTACGATATTACTAGTAGTAATGAAAAAGTAAGAGGCAGGCCCATGAATATGTCTAGAGCTTCAAAACTTTGTGAAAATATCGACTACTGTAATCTAATTGATCTAGGCTTCAAAGGAAGCAAATTCACATGGTCAAATTATAGGAAAAGTAAAGGTCTAATAATGGATAGATTAGATCGTATATTAGTTACGAAGATTGGTTAAATAAATTTTCAAATATTTTTATCACCCATCTTCCAACAACTCACTCGGACCACAAATCAATTTTAGTTAAATTAAATAACTACCACCACCCTAATAACAAGGTTTTCTGTCTTGAAAATATCTGGTGCACCCACCCAAATTTTGGAAACATGATTGCCACCCAATGGAGAAATAAAGAATTGTTGGAAGCCAGTGAATCCTTCACTGATTTTGTTAAAGTCTGGGGTAGAAAATTTTTTGGTAATATTACTAGGAATAAAAATAAACTCTTAGCAAGACTAAAAGGTATCCAAAATTACCCATATTATATCCATAGCCCTTTTTTACAAGGCTTAGAAGAGGATCTCATAAAAAATTACAATAATATTCTTAAATTAGAAGAGTCATTGGAGGATGAGATCTCGAATTAACTGGCTTAATGAGGGTGATGCCAATACTAGGTTCTTTCAAATATTAGCATCAAATAGGAAGCACCAGAACCATGTTAGTTTCTTCAAAAATACTACTGGTGAGTGGATGGATGACTATCAAGATATCCTAAACCATACCCTTGCCCATTTTACTTCTATATTCACCACTAGTCACAAAGTTACAAATTGGTCTAGTATATTGCAAAGTCCTACTAGTTTTGATAACACTGATCTTACATCCTTAGACGACCCTCTTCTCGATTGTAAAATTAATATAGCTGTCTTTTCATTCAAGCCCTTCAAATCTCTAGGGCCAGATGGGTTTCACCCTTTTTTTAGTCAAAAATATTGAATAATTTTAGGTACCTTTGTTAGTGACTTCTATCATAAAGTCTTTAATGAAAAGACTATTCCTCCAAAAATTAATTCAACCTATCTCTGCTTAATCCCTAAATACCTAATGCCAACAACCTTAACAATTTTTGATCTATTAGTCTTTGCAATACTATCTATACGGTTATTACAAAAATAATTGTAAATAGGCTTAAACCTCTAATTGATAGTCTTATAAGCCCTACTCAAGCTAGTTCCATAAAAATTAGACAGGCCAGTGATAATGCAGTTATCATTCAAGAATTTATTCACCAATTCAAAAAAATAAAAGGGAATAATGGTAAAATATTAATCAAAATAGATCTAGAAAAAGCTTTTGATAAGTTAGAATGGTCCTTTTATATATAGGACACTTCTATACTTCCAATTTTCCCCCAAAAATTACCAAATTAATTATGTCTTGTATCACCTCAACATTCATTGTTGTTCTAGTGAATGGCACAAAAATTAACTTATTCCGCCCAAGTCGGAAAATTAGGTAAAGTGACCCAATGTCCCCCTATATTTCTATATTATGCATGAAAATATTATCAAGACTCATAAACTATCAAG
Organism: Nicotiana glauca; assembly: GCA_026770625.1. Classification (NCBI taxonomy): domain Eukaryota; kingdom Viridiplantae; phylum Streptophyta; class Magnoliopsida; order Solanales; family Solanaceae; genus Nicotiana; species Nicotiana glauca. Next base: position 80,863 of record MU755561.1, read on the forward strand.
TAGATATTAGCTCATAGGACCCCATTACCCTGGGGCATAACTGTCTTCCCCTATCCCATATGATTTTTGCAAATGATCTAGTTCTAATTGGAAAAGCTAATAACAAAACTGCCTCATCCATTCAAGATTTTCTTAAGCACTTATGTGATCTATCCGAGCAATCTATTAACTACGCCAAGTCCAGATTAATCTTTTCAAAGAATTGCAAGAAAATAACTAGTACCAACATTTCCCTTTCACTTGGTATAAAAACTTACAACTCTTTTGGTAAATATCTGGGCTTTTCAATTATTGATAGTAACCACAAACACAAAGACTATCAATTCATTATTGATAATATGAGAACTAAGCTTTCCGGGTGAAAATATGGTAATTTAAACTTGGCTGGTAGGGCAACCCTAATATCCTCAACCATTTCTAGCCAACAAGCGTACTACATGCAATATACAATGTTACCTCCAAAAACTCTTAAAAAATTGATCAAATTCAAAGAAATTTCCTTTGGGGTACGACTGATCAAAAAAAGAAGTTTCATCTTGCCATGGGATTTGTTAACTACTAATAAATCACAAGGGGGATTAGGATTAAGAAAGGCTAGAATCAAGAATTTATCTTTATTAGCTAGTCTAGCCTGGAGATTAGCCCATAACACCACAAACTTATGGCCTATTACAATGCCCCGTAAGTACTTTAAAAAACCTAGTGAAAAGGGCTCCTTTGTTTGGAAAAATATTATCAAAGGATGGAAAATTTGCCAACAAATAATGTCCTAGTCCATCCACTCCTCCTATTACCTAAACTTGTGGGAAAACAAATAGATCCCCAACTCAAATAACCTTAGAACCTATGTGATTGGTCCCTTAACCAAAGAAGAGAACTATCTTAAGATAAGGGATATTAGATCAGGAAATAATTGGAATTTTAATAAATTATCCCTTGATATTCCGCAGGAGATTAAAAGCAACATTATATCCACCAATATCCCAAGTGATTGTAACAATGACTCTCTAATTTGGGGCATAAATGAAAATGGGATCTTTACTACAAAATTTTATTATGAACTAGTTGAGGGTACCACCCCATCGATAATAGATTCCAATTAGATATGGAGTTTTCATTGCCCCAATGAAATCAAATTCTTCCCGTGGCTTTGTAATCATAGTAAATTACCCTGTCGTAGCTATCTATCTCATATAGGTATGAACATAGACGAGCAATGCACAATTTGCCATAAGGAGCCAGAAACAATCACTCATATTTTCATCACCTACCCTCTGGTTCAATCTCTATGGAATGAATTAGGCATCGATACTAGTAATTTCCAAGCAAGTAACCATAATTGGCTCATATACCTTGAGAAAAAAAAATCCACATTACAAACAAACACCTATCCTGGAGTTTTTTCTTTCCTTTCTTAATTTAGAAAATCTGGCTAACGAGAAACAACAACAACACTAATAATATATATATCCCTATCTCCTTAAAAGAGATTTTCAATCACTCCATTGAATTTAATTTACTAACGATCGTGAGTCCAATTGGGATACAAAAATTGACCTAACAATTAGTTGGTCTAAACCTCCTTTGGTTGGTATAAAATGAATATTGATGGAGTGTTTGATAAGGCAAAAGCTGCTGGTGGTATAGGAAGAATTATTAGAAACCATAACGGGGACTGGATGATGGGGTTTGCTTCTAAAATTATTCCCCAAAACACCAATACACGCAGAGCTAATGGCACTCTACCAGGGACTTTGTTTGGCAAATAAGAGGAAGATTTTTCCCTTGGAGATAGAGACTGATGCTACACAGGTAATTTTTTTCATCAATGAAGGATGCAAAGCTTATGAAACTGTTATTAACTCATGCAGATTACTTCTGGCTCAAATGGACAAGGTCACAGGTGCTACATCACAACTTCAGGCAGGGAAAGTTGCCCACAGCCTAGCGAAGCATGCAGAAGTCTTGCCACTTTTCAATAAAATTGAAGTTTGGTTGTTTCCCCCACCCTTTGTTCTGGCTAGGATGTTGGCACACAAGGGTGGTTTAAGTTTTGTTAAGAATATTTCTTTGAAGTGTTGTAGAAATATAACTATGTTTGGTAATCTGCATACTATGCATGGATTATCATCTCGTGATCCATAGAATTAAACTCCCTACTGTATTTCCTAGTTCAATACTATGAAATAAATATCCTTTCTGTCAAAAATAAAAAAAGATAGATATTTTACACGCTATTAAACTTAAAAAGTTTTATTTCCAACAAATTTAATCACACGCATATTTATCACCAACTATAATTACTCTTTATAATAAATTAGTGTGCTTTTGCATAAGATGTGAGTAAAAAAAATCTATTATTTGTTAGTATTATTACCATCTTTTCACAATATTTTTATTCTTCTAGTTTAATTTCGTATTCGTTTTAATTAACGGAGAAGGGTCATATTTATCCCTCTACTTTTAAAAAAAAGTTATATTTATCCTCCGTTTTACTTTTTGCATTTTCTTATCCCTACCATTCTATCTTGAGTTTAAAATTACCTCCAGCCGATAATTTCCTCATTATAACTTTAAAAAGACACATGGCACTCTCTGGTTGCTCAAAAAAATACCCACCCCACTTCCTAATTCCTATTATTTCTAACTGACCCAAGGTTAGGACCTACCCGATGTGACGATCCAGCCTGTCGTCACGTGAGTTACCGTCCCGTTTCCCCTTATTGTGTTGCTTCATATTTCAATATCGGTATTAGAGTTGATCGGATAGAGTTGGGTTGGTTTTGGATGAAAATGAGGCAATTAGCCTCTTAGAAGAAAGCTTGTTTTAGAAAAGTCAACCGGAAGTTGACTATGTGGTTAGAGGGCTCGGATGTGAATTTCGGTGGTTCGGTTAGCTTCGGGGGATGATTTATGACTTAGGAGTGCGATCGAAATCGAATTTGGAGGTCCGGTGTAGAATTAGGCTTGAATTGGCGAGGTTGGAGTTTTGGCGAATTTCGGTTGTTAGGTCAGATTTTGATCCGGAGTTTGAAATGGAATTCCGAGAGTTGTAGTAGCTTCGTTAGGTGATTTTGGATATGTCTGCAAATTTTCAGGTCAATCGGACGTCGTTTGGTCAGATTTTTGATCGAATGTGAGTTTCGGAAGTTTTAGTTAATCTTAGGCTTGAATCCGTCGTGATTTGGTGATTTTTGTGTTAACGATAGTGTTTTGATGATTGGAAAAAGTTTTAATAACGTTGTAAGATGTATTGGTATTTTTGGTTGAGGTCCCGGGGGCCTCGGGGTGAATTCGGGTGGTTGAACGAGAGAATTTGAAGTTTGAAAGTTTGCTGGTTTTGGTTGCAGCAGGTATTTCCGCATCTGCGGATGGGAGATCGTAGATGCGGCTTCGCGGAAGCGAAAAAATATCCGCAAGTGCGAAATAGTGAGAGCCCAGCAAGTTCTGCAGAAGCGGAATTTTATTCGCTTAAGCGAGTCCGCAGAAGCGGGTAGGCGGTCGCAGAAGCGAAAGGGCGTTAGCTTGGGAGGTTCCGCAGAAGCGGAGTATTTTCCGCAAATGCGAGTCCGCAGAAGCGGACTACTAACCGCAGAAGCGGTTTTTGGACGACTTGAAGGAAACCGCAGAAGCGGAAGTTGCATAAGCGACAATTGCACCGCAGAAGCGAAAATGCTGAGTGTTTAATGAAACAGTGGAGTTCGAATTTCAGAAGTTAGAAAAATATTTTGGGACTTCGGGAGAGGCGATTTTGGGCGATATTTGAGAGATTTCGAAGGGATTCCATCAGGTATGAACTTGTAGCCTCAAATAATGTTGTTACGGAATAAAAATAAGGATTAAATACTGAAAATTCAAGGAATTTAAGGGTAAAAATGGTGGTTAGGGCTTGAAGCCTAAGAGAGCCTAAATTGACGATTTGAGGGGTTAAATGGACTCCGATTCTTGTGTAATTGATATGTACGGACTCGTGGTGAGACGAGGATTCCGAAAATATGAATTTCATAATTTTTTGAGAAGTGGGCCCGGGGCTCGGGTTTTGCCAACTTCGTATTTTTGGGTGTTTTTTGAGTTCTTTCAATTGGGTTATGTCCTATTAGCTTATCATAAACTATTCGTTGTGGTTTTGGCCAGATTCTTCGCACGAGGAGGCTAATTTGAGAGGCAAGGGCATAGCAAGCTAGACTTTGCCCGTCGTGAGGTGAGTAATGATTTTAAATGATGCCCTGAGGGTCTGAAACCTCGAATTGCACAACATACTGCTATGTTGAGATGAGACACGCATTGTATGACTAGAGCGGGTCATTTACTATTGGGTATTGTGACTTGATCCATCCCAGTTGATATTTTACCGCGTATTTGATAAAGATTTACTATTTTCACCCTGATTTGGGCTTATTGCCATATTTGGGCTTCGTGCCAATTACTTGAAATCTTTTGTGGATTTACATCACTATTTTCCTCCCTAATTGAAATATTATTTGAACTCAGTCCAAATGAATTATACTATTTCATGAACTCAGCTACATTTATACTCAACTTAAGATTTAAATGAAATTTATAATGTTGTTTGAGCTGAGCACCATTGTTTTACTGATGCCCAAGGGGCTTATGATTATTTTCTGCACTGATTGAGGCCAAGGGCCATATGTGAGGAGATGTTGAGTGATGTGAAGAGGCTTCCAGGCCTCGAGTGTTATGTGAGGAGGCTTTCAGGCCTCGAGTGTAATGTGTGAAGGCTTTAAGGCCTTATGATATTGCGCTTGGGTTGTAGGAGCCCCTCCGGAGTCTGTACAAACCCCCAGTGAGAGTAGGGTACCCAAGTGAGTTGGGAGTGGGCCCGAGAGGCCGATGTTGTGTTTTTGTGAGTTGGGAGTGAGCCCGAGAGGCTGATGTTGTGTGTTGGTGAGTTGGGAGTGAGCCGTGGGGCTGATACTGTGCTGAGGATTTGATATTAAGCTCGATGGGCGAGTTTCTGGTTATTCTTTACTTGTTGAAATTTATTGCATTCACTATTTTTCAAGAGAGTTAACTGTTACTCCACGGGTTTATTGTGTAATTGATTTTACTGCTAGAAATAGCGTCATTTGTGCCTTTACGGGATTTTTATGCTTTCAGTCGTTATTTATTTTTGTTACTCACTAAGTTGGAGTACTCACTTTACTCCCTGCACCTTGTGTGCAGATACAGGGATACCGGAGTCCAGTTGAGATTATTTGCTTTTTGTCCGGATCAGTGTCGGAGTCTTCGAGGTAACTGTCGGCGTCCACAGGACCCATTTTTCTCCTCTTGTACATTCCTTTACTCCTGTAGTAGACTTGTTATGTATAGAATGATATTCCGTTGTATCTAGAGGCTCAGCCTTGTGACGCAGATCTATTGGGTTGTTATTACTATTATGTCGGTTTTCCACATTATCTTATTATCAACAAATCCTGGCTTTTATGCTTAAATTGTTAGTTCACGTTCAATAATTGGAAGGGAGATGTTCAATGGTAGGGCTTGCCTAACAAGGTGTTGGGCGCCATCACGACAGGGGTTTGGGTCGTGACAAGTTGGTATCAGAGCCTAGGTTACCAGGTCTGGCAAGTCATGAGCCGGTTTAGTAGAGTCTTGCGGATCGGTACAGAGACGTCTGTACTTATCCTCGAGAGGCTGCAGAACCCTTAGGAAAACACTTCATATTTTTGGAATTCTTGTCGTGCGACTTTGTTGATTTGAGAACTAAATTTCTGTACTCTATTCTCTCACAGATGGCGAGAACACGTATTACCGGACGTGGCGGACGACCACCAGTGCCACCCACTTGAGGCTGTGGACGCGGCCGTGGTCGTGGTCGAGGTAGAGCAGTTGGGGTAGCATCAGTTGACCCACCAGTTGCCCCCATTCAGGATCAGCCTCCTGCTGTAGAGACTCCAGCAGCACCTGCTCAGACACCAGTTGTGCCTATTGTGATTCCGAGTCTTCAGGAGGCCCTAGCTCAAATTTTATCGATTTGCACTGGCCTGGCGCAGGCAGTCTCGGCTACTACCGCAATAGCTACATCTCAGACCGGGGGTGGTCATCTGACCCCCGCAGCTCGCACCCCTGAGCAGGTGGTGCAGGGTTTGCAGACACCAGAGGCACCACCAGTTCAGCAGGTTGCCCCAGTTCAACCAGTTGCCCCAGTTCAGCCAGTTGCCCCAGTTCAGCCGGTTGCACCGGTTCAGGATGTTATGGTTCCAGTTATGCCAGACGATGAGCAGCGTCGTCTTGAGAGGTTCAGCAGGCTTTCACCTCCTACATTCAGTGGTATTCCGGGCGAGGACGCCCAAGGTTTTCTCGACAAGTGTCGATGTATGCTCCGTACAACAGGGATCCTAGAGTCGAGTGGTGTATCATTTACCACCTTTCAGTTCTCAGGAGCAGCCTTTACATGGTGGGAGGCATATGAGCGCCGTAGGTCGGCAGGTGCAGCACCATTAACATGGCAGGAGTTCTCCACTATCTTTCTGGAGAAATGGGTACCACGATCGCAGAGAGAGGATCTGCGTAGGCAGTTTGAGTGGCTTCGTCAGGGAGATATGTCTATGACGCAGTATGAGGTGAGGTTCTCAGAGTTAGCTCGTTATGCTCCATGGATGGTTCCGACTGATCAGGAGAGGATCAGGCGATTTGTAGACGGACTTGTTTATCCCATTCATATTCTAATGACTCGAGAGAGGATCCTGAGCCATACCTTCGAGGATGCAGTGGATATTGCTCGTGATATTGAGACGGCTCGCCGTCAGGAGAGAGAGGAGAGAGAGGCCAAGAGGCCTCGAGGATCAGGTAGTTTCAGTGATGCTCCGTCTAGGGGCCAGGTTCAGCAGAGCAGAGGTCGATCTTCCAGGCTTCATCAGTCAGCTCGCTCAGAGTATCGTGGGTCATCTTCTGGTCGGGGTAATCAGGGCTCTCAGCAGAGTCGGCCATCACTTAGTGCACTTCCAGCTCAGGGTTCTTCGCGTTCCCCATCAGTTCGGGGTTCTTCTGCGCCGAGTGCACCGGCTAGTCATTCTGGTACGAGGAGTTCTTTTCAGTCCCGTCCTCCAGCACCTAGGGGCTGTTATGAGTGTGGAGATTTAGGACATATGTGGAAGCAATGTCCTCATCGTGCATCCAGTTCATCTCAGCAGAGGGGCCAACCTTCATCTTCTGGCCCAGTATCTTCAGCGTTCGCCCCGCCAGCTAGGGGTGAGGGCCAGGCAGCTAGGGGTCGCCCCAGAGGGGGAGACCAATCGGGTGGTGGTCAGGCTCGATTCTATGCTCTTCAGGGCCGGTCAGATGCTATTGCTTCAGATGCTGTTATCACAGGTATTATTTCAGTCTGCCACAGAGATGCCTTGGTTTTATTTGATCCCGGGTCTACTTATTCCTATGTATCTTCATACTTTGCTCATCATTTGGATATGACTCGAGGGTGTCTTGCGTTACTTGTGCACGTATCTACCCCGGTGGGCGATACTATCATTGTGGACCATGTATATCGGTCCTGTCTTGTTACTATTAGGGGTCTGGAGACCCGAGTTGACTTACTGCTATTGAGCATGGTTGATTTTGATGTTATTCTGGGCATGGATTGGCTATCTCCGTGCCATGCTATTCTAGACTGTCACGCCAAGACAGTCACATTGGCTATGCCGAGTATTCCGAGGATCGAGTGGCACGGTATGACTGATTATGAACCCAGCAGGGTAATTTCTTTTTTTAAAGGCCCAGCGGCTGGTTGGGAAGGAATGTTTATCATATTTGGCATTTGTGAGAGATGTTGGAGCTGAGACTCCCAGCCTTGATTCTGTTCCCGTTGTGAGGGATTTTCCGAATGTGTTTCCATCGGACCTGACGGGCATGCCGGTGGACAGGGATATTGACTTTGGTATTGATTTGGTGCCAGGAACTCAACCTATCTCCATTCCTCCTTATCGTATGGCGCCAGCTGAGTTAAAAGAATTGAAGGAACAGCTTCAGGAACTCCTAGATAAGAGGTTCATTCGGCCTAGTGTGTCACCATGGGGTGCACCGGTGTTGTTTGTCAAGAAGAAAGATGGCTCTATGAGGATGTGTATTGACTACAGACAGTTAAACAAGGTAACAGTGAAGAACAAGTATCCTCTACCATGCATTGATGATTTGTTTGATCAGTTCCATGGGGCGAGGGTATTCTCGAAGATTGATCTTCGATCAGGCTATCACCAGCTGAAGATTAGGGTTTCTGATATTATGAAGACAGCTTTCAGGACGAGATATGGGCATTATGAGTTTCTAGTTATGTCTTTTGGGCTGACTAATGCCCCAGCCGCGTTCATGCATCTGATGAACAGCGTGTTCCGGCCGTATCTGGATTCCTTTGTGATTGTGTTTATTGATGACATCCTGGTATACTCGCGTAGCCAGGAGGAGCATGCTCAGCATTTGAGAGTGGTATTGCAGAGATTGAGGGAGGAGAAGCTTTATGAAAAGTTCTCCAAGTGTGAGTTCTGGCTCGGGTCTGTGGCTTTTTTGGGACACGTGGTGTCCAGTGATGGTATACAGGTAGATCCGAAGAAGATAGAGGCGATGCAGAGCTGGCCTAGATCGACCTCAGCCACTGAGATCCGTAGTTTCCTTGGGTTGGCAGGATATTATCGCCGGTTTGTTCAGGGATTTTCTTCTATTGCATCACCCTTGACCAAGTTGACTCAGAAGGGTGTTCCATTTGTGTGGTTCGAGGGGTGCGAGGAGAGCTTTCAGAAGCTCAAGATAGCATTGACCACGGCTCCAGTTTTGATATTGCCATCAGCTTCAAGTTCCTACACCGTGTATTGTGATGCCTTGAGAGTTGGCATCGGATGTGTGCTGATGCAGGAAGGTAGAGTTATTGCTTATGCTTCTCGCCAGTTGAAGCCCCACGAGAAGAACTAATCTGTGCACGATTTGGAATTAGCAGCTATAGTTCATGCTCTGAAGATTTGGAGGCACTACTTGTATGGTGTTTCTTGTGAGGTGTATACTGATCATCGCAGCCTTCAGCATCTGTTCAAACAGAAAGATCTTAATTTGAGACAGCGGAGGTGGCTTGAGTTGCTTAAGGATTATGACATTACCATATTGTATCATCCGGGGAAGGCCAATGTAGTGGTCGATGCTTTGAGCCGGAAGGCAGTTAGTATGGGCAGCGTGGTGTATATTCCAGTTGGGGAGAGACCCTTCGCAATTGATATTCAGGCATTGGCCAATCGGATGGTGAGATTGGATATTTCAGAGCCGAGTCGGGTGTTGGCTTGTGCTGTTTCTCGGTCCTCCTTATATGATCGCATCATAGAGCGTCAGTATGATGATCCACATTTGCTTTTCCTCAAGGACAGGGTTCAGCACGATGATGCCAGGGATGTGATTATTGATAGTGACGGTGTATTGAGGATGCAGGGCCAGATTTGCGTGCCCAATGTAGATGGACTTCGAGAGTTGATACTAGAGGAGGCTCACAGCTCGCGGTACTCCATTCATCCGGGTGCCGTAAAGATGTATCAGGACTTGAGACAGCATAACTGGTGGAGGAGGATGAAGAAGGATATTGTGAGTTATGTAGCCCGATGCCTCAACTGTCAGCAGGTCAAGTACGAGCATCAGAGACCGGCCGGTGTTCTTCAGCATATGGTTATTCCTGAATGGAAATGGGAGCGGATTACTATGGATTTCGTGAGTGGTCTCCCTCGGACTTTGAGAAAGTTTGATTCAGTTTGGGTGATTGTGGATCGGCTGACCAAATCCGCGCACTTCATTCCAGTATGTACTACTTACTCATCGGAACGGCTGACAGGGATATTTATTCGGGAGATTGTCAGGTTACATGGAGCTCCAGTGTCTATTATCTCGCATAGAGGTACTCAGTTCACTTCTCAGTTCTGGAGGGTATTTCAGCAGGAGTTGGGTACGCAGGTGGAGTTGAGCACAACATTCCATCCTCAAACGGACGGACAGTCCGAGCGCACTATTCA
>MU755561.1:93583-113852 GCA_026770625.1 Nicotiana glauca
CAGGGTACCCAAGTGAGTTGGGAGTGGGCCCGAGAGGCCGATGTTGTGTTTTTGTGAGTTGGGAGTGAGCCCGAGAGGCTGATGTTGTGTGTTGGTGAGTTGGGAGTGAGCCGTGGGGCTGATACTGTGCTGGGAATTTGATATTAAGCCCGAAGGGCGAGTTTCTGGTTATTCTTTACTTGTTGAAATTTATTGCATTCACTGTTTTTCAAGAGAGTTAACTGTTACTCCACGGGTTTATTGTGTAATTGATTTTACTGCTAGAAATAGCGTCATTTGTGCCTTTACGGGATTTTTATTCTTTCAGTCGTTATTTATTTTTGTTACTCACTGAGTTGGAGTACTCACTTTACTCCCTGCACCTTGTGTGCAGATACAGGGATACCGGAGTCCAGCTGAGATTATTTGTTTTTTGTCCGGATCAGTGTCGGAGTCTTCGAGGTAGTTATCGGCGTCCGCAGGACCCGTTTTTCTCCTCTTGTTACATTCCTTTACTCCTGCACTAGACTTGTTGTGTATAGGATGATATTACGTTGTATCTAGAGGTTCAGACTTGTGACGCCAGATCTATTGGGCTGTTATTACTATTATATCGGTTTTCCGCATTATCTTATTATCAACAAATCCTGGATTTTATGCTTAAATTGTTAGTTCACGTTCAATAATTGGAAGGGAGATGTTCAATGGTCGGGCTTGCCTAACAAGGTGTTGGGCGCCATCATGACAGGGGTTTGGGTCGTGACACCCGACCTACCCGAGCCCCTTCACATAAATACCCCAACACTTCCTCTTATTCTTCATCCCCCAACCCATAATCATCCTTAAACGACCTAAAAACTTGTTAGTTTCCTTGAGCTGTTTGTGCACTCTTTATAGCGTGTCAAGGATGGATAATCTTGCTTCTTGAATCTCCTTCTAGGTGAACTTCTCAATAGCGGCGGCGGATTAGGAATTTGTAGGTGATGGAATGCTGTAGTCTTTGCTTCTTTCGGCACCGGGCACAGCGATGGTGGAAGTTGGTGAAAAACCAACGACTGCGAAAAAGTTTGTTGGTGTAACTTTACTAACTCCCGGCTTTGTTCTCCCAAGAAAAGGACACTATGTACTACATGCTCTCTAGCACTGTGGGTTAGTATTTGGGGATTTAAGTGGGAGGTTCGGGTGGGTCGAGTAGGGTCTTAACCTTGGGTCGGTTAGAAATAATAGGAAGTGGGGTGGGTATTTTTTTTTAACAACCAGAAAGTGCCATGTGTCTTTTTAAAGTTCTGTGAGTAGATTAACGGCTAGCGTAATTTTAAATCTAAAGTAGAACGGTAGAGGTAAGAATATGCAAAAAGTAACACGGAGGATAAATATAACTTATTTTTTATTTTTTAAGTAGAGGGATAAATATGATCCTTTACCCCCGTTAATTAATCTTTTTTTCTGTCTACTTGTTTCTTGCTCTTCTCACGTGTTATCAACACCTCATTATTGTCTTCTCTTCAACCCCCTTGTCTCTCTCTCTCACACAACTGAAGAAATCTCAAGAGTCAAGATCGAGAAAGGAGCAAAATCAGATTCAGAATGTCAGCAGCGTCGACAATGGCCGTGATTGGAGCATCAAGCTCGTGGTCAAGAGCAATGTTACAGATCTCACCTTACACTTTTGCCGCTCTCGGAATTGCTATTGCCATTGGCGTCTCTGTTCTTGGTGCCGCTTGGTACGGTGCCCTTTTATTTATATGCAAAAAGATTTAATTTTGTGTTATTTTTTCTTAAAGGGTATCCAAATCTGATTAAAGTTTATGACTTTGTTATGGATAGGGGAATTTACATAACTGGAAGTAGTTTGATTGGTGCTGCAATCAAAGCTCCTCGCATCACCTCCAAGAATCTCATTAGGTAATTTCAGAGGCTTATACTTTCCCCAATTTTGTCTCAGTCATTTTCTTTGTAAACTTTATTTGTGTAATTAAAATTACCTTGGATGGAGTTATAAGATTTTCCTTGTGAATCCTGAGATGTTGCATTCGATTTAGCGTAACTTTTTTAGCAGTTGCTTAAAAAAATGCTAGCTTGATATTGATAGGGATGGACCAAGATTTTCATTAATAGGATTTAAGGAAAGATAGTGAGTGAAATGGTGCAAATGGAATAGAAACACCAGAGCTCATACAAATCTAGTATCTTCCTTAGCCATTGCTTTGGACTCAAACCTTGCGTGAAGGATTTTAATAACACGTGTGTATACATAGTTTTATTGTTAGTAATATTATTTATATCCATATAGGCCGTGGAATTTTTTAGAAGAAGTTTGTTCGAGCCATGTGCCATGTAAACTAAGCTTGCTATTTAACTGGAGAACGGTAGAGCGACGGACCCATTATCTCCGAGTTTCAAATCCTGCGATCGGTCCTAATGGTTGGCCCCAGACAAATTTCTCGGTCGTAAAAAAGAAAAAAGATCTTTAGGAGAAAGGATTTAGTTGAACCCCACCTAAATAGTTCTGCCCCTGTTGATATAAAGTCCATCCCTCGTTGAGTTGTCTGTTGTAGGTTGGACTCCATATTTATCTTCTGGTTAAAATACCCCAATTTATAGGTGCCTTAGAAGCTCAAATGGGTACCGGTTAATTTAAATAACTTACAGAGTGAAACATCTATGTAACTCAATTTTTAGCTGTAGGAATAGTTCTTTTTTTCTTTTTTTTTGGGATGAAGTGGTTTCATTAATGGCATCAAATAGATGCAAATAGTACAAAAGATAGTAAGAACAAAAGTGAGTTTGTTAGCTCCATTACGATGTGCCCTATGCTAAACATAAGGAGCTCAAAGGTCTAAAGAAGTGTCAAGGGAGTTTACCGGGGAAAGAATCTATATAGATTTAAAGACACTTAGACTTGAGATTGTGACTAGGAGTTGATATTCCATCAAAACAATTTCGATTCCTTTCTGTCCAGACACCAAAAAGTAAAGGCAGGAATCATTTTCCAGATTTTCCTGACGGATCTACCATATTTCCAAGAACTCCAGCATATATAGTGTAGGCATCCTTAATCCTCTCATTTATCGGTGGCAAAATGGATAAAAATAATTATCCAACCATATTATCCACTAGAAAATGGGTTGGATAATGAACTTATCGAATATGGATAAGATCCATATTATCCGCTGGAAAAATAGATAACCAATAGATTTAACGTCTACATTTGCATAGACTCAAATTTGGGGGTTTCTCAAGTTTGGGGACTAGGAATTCTTCCAAAAGGGAATATATTCAAGAAGTCATGGATAATATGGATATTCATATTATTTGCCGGTTAATCCATTTTCTATCCGTATCAGATATGGGTCGGATTGAATATTTTATCTGTTTTGACCGCCCATATCCGCCCCGACCCGTCCATTTGCTATCCCTATTCCGGCATGACCCAACTGAGTCCAAAAACTGAAAAGAACAGTTACAGATACCTGTAGCAACCGAACAGTGTCGTAGGAGATGATTGTTGGTTTCTATATTCTATTGTTACATGTAGCATTTAATAGCGATGCGTATGTTCTTTCTGCTGAGATTATCTTCAGTCAAACATGCTTCATAGAGTGCTGTCCAGCTGAAACAAATCACCTTTGGAGGTGGTTTCGTCCTCCAAATTAGTTGCTATGGCCAGTTATCCACCATCTCATTCTGGACACATAGGGTTGAGTATCCTGCTTTGACAGAGTGTAAACCATCAGCTTTGTTGCCCCATCTTAATCTCTGAAGTCTGTTCATTGGCTGTGCAGTTCCCCAATTTTTCAAGTAGACTGAGGAGTTCATCAAACTCCCAATCTTGTAGGTTTCTTCTGAATTGTGGACACCATATGCTGCCTGGCTGCCTGCTCTATTTCATGAAATTGTAGAGTCTGGATTGCTAGAGATTAGGAAGCTACAGGAATAGTTATACAAAATAATTATCTTTATAACACATAACAGATTTATATCGTAAATCGTACCATATTCTGACCTCATGTATCATGTATTTTGGAATCTTTCAGTATACGTGCTTGTATCATTGTGATCAAATTTTAATAACTAGCCAGCTTAACATGATAAAAGAAGCCTTTTATGCACCCTTTTCTTTATGAAGTAAGGGAGAGAAAAAAATACTTGTGAAACAAGTCTTAGACAATAAAAAAAATCATTTAATTAAGTCTTGGGTAGGAGTAATGTGCGTAGGATTTATTCACCTTGTGAAACAAGTCTAAGGAAATAAAGAAACACCTAAGGATGCTACCAGTAGTATATGATACTACCTGATCAAAACACTAGATCCTCCAACACCCTGCATCCTAGTTGCCCTACTATACTTGTTAGAGTTACCAAATATCATAATTACTTAACAACAAAGAGTTACCAAGTCAAGATCCAAATTTTGCTATCCGTATTATAAAATTTGAATACAACTTCTAATATATTATTTCTAATTGTTGGAGTCTTATATAGTTTCTTCATACTTAATAGCTGATGATATTCATTGTCTACTATTCTTTACATGTACCATATTCATATTCATTGCTATCATCTTAAATTTCATGCATGTATTGGTCCTAGAGCACCCTAAGGACTCTAACTACTTTAGTTGTAGGTTTAACACCACCATGTATCTCCATAACCCAAATTTCTTATGTGCTTGCATAGTTATTGACCATTTTAGTCTCCTCCTAGTTTACTAAAGTTACATTCCCCATCTTTCACTTCACTCTTTAGTCTTTTCATAGTTGAACACTTTGCTCTTTAACCAAAAAAAGAGAAAACGAAAAGAATCATGTTTTTATAATAATGTAAATAGTTTCAATAATTTGGGAATACACAAGTAGTATACCCAAAAAATCTTGTGTTCTCTATTGCAAATATGAGGTCTAGAAAAGGGCAGTCCGGTGCACAAAGCATCCCACGTTCACGCAGGGTCTGGGAAAGGGCCACACCCAAGGGGTGTGATGTAGACAGCCTACCCTAATGCAAGTATTAGTGGCTGCTTCCACGGCTCGAACCCATGACCTATAGGTCACACGGAGACAACTTTAACGTTGCTCTAAGGCTCCCTTCAACAAATATGAGGTCTATCTTTCCCTTTTCCAAAACTTCCACCAGCTGTTCTGTTAAACTTAATGACACCTGTGTAACTAAACTTCAAAAAACACAAGAGAACTGTACTTAGGTGTCATTTTATGCTAGTATCGTTGCATACCTCCACAGAATTAGCATAACTTCCGATGGCATTGATGTCTCTCTTTCACATGTATTTGATAAAGATAGAAATTCAAACTCAAGCTTCTTCTATACTTCCTAGCAATCAGCTTCTTGGATGTAGAGGCTCTACTAATCTATTAGTTTGTTGTGTTAGTTGAGCTTTTGAGTTCTTCAGGGGTTGGACAGGATATGGTCGAACTGTAATAGTGCTAAATTATGGCGAAAGCATTTGTTGGTGAGATTGTCATAGATTGTAATACTTGCAATGCTCATATTATCTGTATAGGCCGGACTAGAGACATGATTAAGTTTTCTGTCAAATATGCTCTTTGTCTAGTTTTTTTTTTTTTTTTTGAGAAGGTAACAAGTTTTATAAATTAAGTAGAAAAACCTTTAGCATAAAGATTATGCTAAAGGTTAAAGATAGTTACAAGACCCTCGAAAAAGAGCAAAAACGCAAACCCAGACTTGTGGTAGTTACAAAGACCCAATAATATCCACTATAGACTCTAAATTCTCTACCAGAGCTTCTTTACACTTAAAGTGAAACAAAAATATACAATTTGTCTTGATCTTTTGTTCAGAGTTAGATCTATCTTCAAAGCATCTTGAATTTCTCTCCAACCAAATTGTCCACCAAATACATGCTGGGATCAACCTCCCCCAATGCTTCTGCCTCAGTAGAATACCTGGGGTCATTCCAGCAAGCTAACATTTCTACAGTTGTCCTAGGTAAACTTTGTCTAGATATATGGAATTCATTTTTGATGAAGTTAATAATTTTGAAAGGCATCAAGCTGATAAGGTTGCAAAAGAGAGTATGGCTGCTCAATTACAAAAGAGAAGCTACTTTATCACAAAATAATTATAAAAGAGAGGCTACTATAAGACTAGGGAGCTGACAAAGTCCAAAAAGTGCTGAATATTATTTACAGGAGAAAAGTTTTATCCCAGCTAAAGAGATTAACCAAACATCTAGCCTCAGGGAACTGTTTGAAGCTGAGATACCGTCAAAACATCTGTATCATCTAGCCTCAGGGAACTGTTTGAAGCTGAGATACCGTCAAAACATCTGTGATGTGTCTGTCCAGATACACCAAAAGATGCTAGCAAGCTCCATAAACCAGATCTTTCTGATGGCTTTATCAACTTTCTGTGGATTCCAGCTCACATAGGCTTCTCTAATAGTTAATGGCATAGCGCACTTCAGAATGAAAAATTGTAAGAAACATGCTCCAAAGATCAGTTGCTACTGCACAGTGATGACACTTACAGCGTTGGATTGGCACATAAAACACCTATTAGCTAAACTGAAAGTTCCTTTTGATAAGATTGTCTTGTTTCCAGTAGGCACCATTTAAGGCTATCCAGCAAAAACAAATGACTTTTGTAGGTACCCTAGTTCTCTCCATTAACTTCCAGGGCCAAAAATCAATCATCATGTTGTTAGAGCTTAGGTGAGCATACCCTACTTTTACTGGTTGTTCAAAGTACACTTATCTAATCTTTCAAGTAATGAAAAGGGGTCAGCGGACTCCTAATCATGTAGGTGTCTCCTTAAAAGTATATTACATACATAAAAATAAATTCTTGATAAATATGCATGAGACGATTTAAAATGTATTTAGTTAGACTAAAACAAGGAAATTTTCTATTCATGTCTTTGACTGAGCACGGGGTTTAAGAAAAACTTGTGGTCTAAAATAAGCCATAGATATTTGTGTGGTTATAGATTATCTCATTAAGGGAAAATGGGTAATTTAAAGTTAGATTATTTTCAAATATATAAAGGTATCATTCTTTTTGGGACAAACTTAAAAGGAAAGTGCATCACATAAATCGGGATAGAGGGAGTATGAGATATTAAACAAAAATGTGGTAAGGCTAAGAAAAATAAAATAATAATCTTATTAGAGCAGCATAAATTTAGGATATAAAGAGTAATGGGTATTAGGTGGGTAGAGAGAGATGAGCAAATGGTAAAACTGCCCCTTGGTGCTGGGGGATAAAAGTTGTCCGGTGGCCCCCATGGTACTGAATTATCATGAAGAGGAGATTCTAATTGCCTCCTCAGTCCCAAGTTCAAAAAATTAATCCAATCAATTAATCAACCTTCGGGGTTGACTGTGAAAATTCTTTTTGTTCATTCAACTCTATTCAGGATCGTTTCACTTCGATACTAACTAATTTATCATGAACACAAATTATGGACCCAAATTTTGGATTATAATTAAGATCCCCTTAGCTCGCCTAATCTACTAACCCAAAAACTCCTGGGACTAAGCTATACAATTAGGTGGCAGTGTACTATTCAACTGTATTTTGTGCACATTCTCAAAGTGCACTACTGCCTGGCTCATCGTTTAATAGTTCCAAAGAATTGAAACAAACGTATGGTCATTGGATACATGTGATTTGTCCTCATACTGAAGAAAAACGCTAACTTATCTTTGTTTCTTGTAGTGTGATCTTCTGTGAAGCCGTTGCTATATATGGTGTTATAGTGGCAATTATTCTGCAAACAAAATTAGAGAGTGTCCCAGCATCAAAGATATATGCACCGGAGTCCCTTCGAGCTGGATATGCAATATTTGCCTCTGGAATTATTGTGGGCTTTGCCAACCTTGTTTGCGGGTTTGTCACTTTTTCTTATTAAAGAAGCTTGTTTGCATACAGAGTTTTCTTCTTATTCACTTAACCATCTTCATAATTATTCCTTTAACAGGCTCTGCGTAGGGATTATTGGTAGCAGTTGCGCATTGTCAGATGCACAAAATTCTAACCTTTTCGTCAAGATTCTTGTGATTGAGATTTTTGGTAGTGCACTGGGATTGTTTGGAGTTATTGTGGGAATAATCATGTCAGCACAAGCAACATGGCCTTCAAAAGCATAGTCATGTACTACTTTCTCTGTGCCATTTGAGAGGTGTATTTGCTCTCTCGCCTATGGTTCATTCATGTAAGTTTTGGTAGGAGTGTTAATTGAGGAGGTTCTGGTTTTCCCATTGCATTCAGCTGAATGAAATTGACATAAGCTAGGTCATGTCTGACCTGCAACCGATATGTCATTTACACTGTTGTATTCTTACTGTACTCGTCGAACTGAGATAAAAATTACTTAATAAGCTATTGTTTCTTGAGAGTGCTGCTTGTACCTATTCTCAGCAAGGGAATACTGTATTATTTATGTGCGGATAGCGGCTGAGACAATAAACTCCTGCATGTAGTTACAGTGATGTGTACAGAATTGTGCATGAACATGAATTGGTTTTCAAATGGAGTGCTGAATTTTTTCTTTACATATGGCGATGTGCTTGTTAATACTTCAGAATAGGCCTGGCCTTCTCCTCATGCCTTTTAGAACCGAAAGTCCCTCCTTTTCCAACAGGTCTTTTGCCCCTAATTCTTAAAGTTGGTTATTCGCTATAGCCAAATTGGAAATCCCTTTTACCTCTTCACTAACAATCCAAAAATTCATACTGAACGGAAGAAAATGTATCTCCTAAATTAGTATGTTCTTTTTTTAATATATAAATTTATATTTTGATATTCAAAAATCAATTACAATTTATAACGTCTTTTGTGTTGTTTTAGAAAGCTCTCGTCTTTGTTCATTTAATAACAGATCAATAAGGTCACGCCAAGTTTGCTAAACGAAGAAACACGTATTGAAGGTCGGAACCTTCTCAAGCAAAAGTTTAATTTGTTAGAGATAAGACACCTTTATTTATTTATATTAGTGTTCGCAATACTTACTCCATGTCCAGGCATGAGAGTCTTTTGTTGAGCTGAAGGCGTCAGAAAAATCTTGCCGACAGTTTGGCAACCTTTATATGCTTTCATTTTCTTGGTTAATTTAACAGCAAATAAAGAAATACTACACCAAGTGTGCTAAAGGGGAAACATTTGTCAATTTGTGTGAATTTCTAACCTGTTGGACGTGAGATTTTAATTACTTTAGGCACGAAAAACGCCTACACATACAGGGGTAACAAATGACAGTGAAAATCAAGCTTAATGTCCGTTGATAAATGTTGAATTATGTGAACTGACTATCAACTTCACTTACATTTCATATCATATCATACATGAGGTTCTGAATTTTTTGCCAGAAGCAACGACGATAACTCTGCATGTTTAGGAAATGACAGAAAATTTTATTTACTGTCCAGTATCAGCTTTATTTGCTGTTCACAACATTCATGAGCTCGTAAATTCTAAACAGATTAAACAATAACTCTGCTGCTATACATTGGGTGCATCGGAATGCACACAATCACAGGCAACATGGGAGAATATACAGAATGCTCGAGGCTCAATCGTGCAGCCAACAATGCTTTAATCACCAGGCCAGTTAAAAAAACTAGTGATATTACTTCAATATGGAGGGAATATCATAGAAATAAGGCATGTTTTTCTGCTGAAGCTCTTCACAATCTTCTGAACTTGCAGTTTTTGGATCAAAAGACGGGTGGTCTGAAAGTGATAAACCTTGTTTAATGCGACCTAATCTCCTTGAATGCAGAACCTGCTTTGAGGCAACTGGCAGCCGAATGGACTGATACTCTTCGAGGGCAGAGTTCAGGTTTTCCAGTCCCCACTTCGCTAAGCATTTGCCTAAAACAGCTGCATCCAATATCGACATGTTTGTACTTCTCAAACCATGAGGAGTAGTAGGGTGAGATGCATCTCCAATTAACACTACTTTGTCCCAGAAAATTTGCTCCAAAGGATCACAATCATATATCACATTTAGGAAAGGCTCCTTAATTTCTTTAATTACCCTAACCAATTCAGGAGCCCAAGTCTTCTCAGCTTCTTCATGCATGTTCTGAATCAAGTTTTCGTTAACCTTCATGGTCACAGAATTCCCCTGAATTTCAATACAGATTATTGGTTTTCAGAATTAATACTTTCAATAAAAATGGACAACACTTAAATTACTGTTGTAGGAAAAAAAACATAAAGATATCAAACTTCAAACTCCCCTTGTCTCCCCCTCTAGTGAACACTCAAAATGTGTTGTACTTCCATCTTCAGTTGTATATCAGATATGTGGTTGCAAAAGGGTTCCTGCAAACCTCCATTCACTCTCCTAGTTTCCAATCATTATCTCATCTGATGGAACTATATGTTGATCCATTCATGAACAACAGTTTTACGTTCACTTTAAACCAATCATCCACGTCTCGATTCCAAATCATTAGGTATATGTATCCTCTTTATCACTTTTCTTTATACAGGTCTATCATTCCAACACTTACTAAATAAGAGGGGGGTTCATAATACTCCCTGCATTCCACTTTATGTGACGGCATTTCCTTTTTAGTCCGTTTCAAGAAGCATGGTGTCTTTCTAAATTTGGAAACTATTCAACTTAACTTCCCATTTTACCTTTAATGACAAGCTTTTGTTGCCACACAAATGTTCTGATATGTTTTAAGAATAAGTTTCAAAAGTCAATCCTTTCTTTCTTAAACTTCGTATCCATTCAAACTATGCCACATAAACTGAAACAACAGGAGTAATTGATTATTTTACACTGGTCAGCTTATCACAACCCACAACTTAACTCTCTTATCAGCGTAAATTAGAACATTCATTCATGACTGACATTACTTTAGCAACTGTGTCACTGCATTTGACAACAAGCTCATACCTTGAGGTTTGGCTCGGGCTGATTAATGTACCATATCCAATTGAACCTCTGGTTCAATAGCTCATAAAATACACTATGAGTTTGAGAGCTCAGGTCAAAGTACAGGCATTCCCCAAGATCTGGATACAATTTCTTGAGGCTAATAATGGCTTCTGAATGTTTCTTATCTGAAAAATCAAAAACCCCTCTCCATGCACAGTAACCTGAATATCTACCAGAAAATAAGTGTGTCGTTAAAAGCACCAAACTGTCGCTTTTCCTCGATTAAAAGGCAGGAAAAGAAGAACATTAGTTGACTTTATATACTAACCTTAGTTTAAGGCCGGGAAGGAAACTTTGTCTGATTGAAGACAGACAACCATCAGCAGCAATAAGCAAATCAGCAACAATGTCAATTGTAATGCCCGTTTGAAGAACTTTCGTTTCGACTCTCACTTTAGATTTATCATCATTCATGGAAAAGGAGAGAAACAAATAACCCCAGAAAACAATATCTAGTGGTAGTGCACCATACAAAAGGCTATAGAGATCAGCCCAATAAGCTGCTCTGAAATTGAAATGTTCATCCCTTGCCAACGTCCGGCTCACTTTTGTTTCTCCATCTGTTGTCTGGTTCTATAGTTGACCATAAGTTCATGAATGAGAACGGGATGAAAATCTAAATTGAGGAATTCCAAAATTTCAACTAATTCGCGATTGAGAACTAAATTAGACACATCACTAGCAGGGCAGACGCACGTGTGTGCAAGAAGAGTGGATGTGCAAACAGTAGGCTAAGGTTACGACCACTTGTCGTACCCAATGCTGCCCGTATTTTCGGTTACTGTCATCTCCAACTAAATCCGCTGCGCAAAATTCTGGTCCGCCATTGATCATTGGGAGTAGATTCCATTGCCTCCCAGTGAAGGAAGAATTGCAATCATTTGCTTATGTGGATCTTAAATCAAGTGCTAAATGCAGATAGACATTAAACATGCCAACACCTCACTTCAATGTTAACTTCTAACTAGAAATTTACGCATATTAACCATGAACAAGAAGACATCAAAATAGGATCAGTATCTTTTTAACTCACAGTATGAAATGTAAATATGGTCCCTCACATTACCAATCTAAAAAATATGCATGGTTCCTCATGTTTGCTACAGCAGAACTGATTGTCCAACCTTCCTTTGATGTTCCAAATCCCTGGACTATAAAAGAACTGTTGTTACTGGTTTCTCTTGTACCTCAGTTTATAAGTGAGACTCTGCTGTGATGCCCATAAGTTTACGGAATCAAATGTATCAAGAATTATAGTTATCGACCGAAAAAACATTTCTGTCGTGAGTGTTGACACTGCAGGCTGATGATGAACATACTCCGTAAAAATCAACTTAAAGTTCATAAGACATTATTCATCACTTGTTGAAAGAGTACCATAGTACCGCTCCCAGTTTTCCCCTTCCATAAATAAGGACAATTAAATAGAGGGGCATATGATGATTATTTCATGGCACGAGGTGTTAATTTACTTATTGAAATATAACCCCTCTCTATCTTTTACTAGCCAGATCACAAAAGGAATCGCTGAGTGGTTGAGGCATAGGAGTAACAACATGGAAATCTTAAGTTCATACAGGAGTACAACACTAAGCATGAACCTATTTGCTCCAACTTTGGTGGGCAGGATTATCCAACACCTATTCCTGTGGAGAAGACGGTGACTATATCGAACAATCAGTTTGGATTCATGCTGGGGTGCTCGACTACGGAAGCTATCCACCTTATTAGGAAGTTGGTGGAATAGTATAGGGATAAGAAGAAGGATCTACACATAGTGTTTATCGACTTGGAAAAAGCATATGACAAGGTCCCTAGGGAGGTGTTCTGAAAATGTCTTGAGGCAAAAGGTGTGCCGGTAGCTTACATTAGAGCGATCAAGGACATGTATGATGGAGCTAAGACTAAGGTTAGGACTGTGGAAGGCGACTCGGAGCATTTCCCAGTTGTTATAGGGTTACACCAAGGGTCTGCGCTTAGCCCGTTCTTATTTGCATGGGTGATTGATGCACTGACAAATCATATTCAAGGGGATGTGTCATGGTGTATGTTATTCGCTGATGACATAGTTCTAATTGATGAGACGCACGACGGTGATAACGATAGGTTGGAGGCTTGGAGGCAGGCCCTCGAGTCTGAGGGTTTCAAGTTGAGCAGGACTAAGACAGGGTGCCTAGAGTGTAAGTTCAGCGCTGAGTCAAGGGAAGTAGGCAGGGACGTGAGGCTTGGATCACAGGTCATCCCCAAGAGACGTAGTTTCAAGTACCTTGGGTCGGTTATCCAGGGGGATGGAGAGATCGACGAGAACCTCACTCACCATATAGGGGCAGGCTGGATGAAATGGAGGCTAGCATCTAGAGTCTTATGTGACAAAAAAGTGTCACCGATACTCAAAGGTAAGTTTTATAGAGCTGTGTTTAGACCGGCCATGTTGTACGGGGCAGAGCGTTGGCCGGTCAAAAATTCTCATATCCAAAAGATGAAGGTAGCAGAGACGATGATGTTGAGCTGAATGTGCGGGCACACTAGGACGGATAAGATTAGGAATGAAGATATTCGGGAGAAGGTAGGCATGGCCACTGTGGATGATAAGATGAGAGAAGCGAGGCTCAAATGGTTCGAACATGTGCGGAAGAGAAACTTTGATGCCCGGTGGGGAGGTGTGAGCGGTTGGCTTTAGTGGGTACGAGAAGAGATAGAGGGCGACCTAAGAAGTATTGGGGAGAGATGATTAGGCAGGACATGGCACGACTGCAGATTTCCGAGGATATGGCCCTTGATAGGAAGGTCTGGAGGTCAAGCATTAGGGTTGTAGGCTAGGGGGTAGTCGAGCTTTTTCTACTTCATATCGGGGGTGAGGCGGGTTTGATAGGGCTGATCCTAAACGGTTAGTGGTTAATGTTGAGTCCACACTATCCTTTCTATTTATCATAGCCTCTGACCTTAATTACTGGTTATTGTTATTGCATGTCATCTATTTTATGGTTTTTATGCTTCTATTACTATTTCTATAGTTTCTGCTGACGTTATCATTGAATTGTCTCTTCATGTTTTATTTCCGTCTTCCTGAGCCGAGAGTCTATTGGAAACAGTCCCCTTGTCCTAAGGTAAGGTCTGCGTACACACTACGTCCCGAGGACATGACCCTTGATAGGAAGGTCTGGAGGTCAAGCATTAGGGTTGTAGGCTAGGGGTAGTCGAGCTTTTTCTACTTCATATTGGGGGTGAGGCGAGTTTGATAGGGCTGATCTTAGATGGTTAGTGGTTAATGTTGAGTCCACACTATCCTTTCTGTTTATCATAGCCCCGGGCCTTAATTACTGGTTATTGTTATTGCATGTCATCTATTTTATGGTTTTTATGCTTCTATTATTATTTCTATGGTTTCTGCTAACGTTACTGATGAATTGTCTCTTCTTGTTTTATTTCCGTCTTCCTAAGCCGAGAGTCTATAGGAAACAGCCTCTTTGTCCCATCGGGGTAGAGGTAAGGTCTGAGTACCAACCCACTTTGTGGGATTTTACTGGGTCGTTGTTGTTGTTGCTGTTATATTCTTGTGGGTGTAGCAGGCTGCCCAATGGATTAGTCGAGGTGCAAGCTGGTAATGAAACTATCATTTATACATATATAGTCATATATGTAGGACTCAAGCCTTCCTTGACTCTTTCAATAAAAGTCCTAAATTATTGACTATTAGCCTCTTATACTGTAAATAATACTTTCCCGGTTAGCTCATTTTATCTGACACTATTTGACATGGTATAAAATTGAAGATTGTTAATTTAACTTGACAATTAGTAGATAAGTAGTAGCAGAAGAAACACACATTAATAGTTGAAATTTTGGTTTAACAAACGAAACGGCAAATAAAAGTATTAATTTAACTACAAAAATTGAATTCTTGAACTTTATGACAATATATTATTGATGGAACAGGGTAAAAAAACTATTGCAACAGTATCTTACAAAGCAGACAGAAAAAGAAAAAAAATAGCAAACACATTCGATCAGCTAACTGTAAAACCAAATAGCTACTCTCAAGTAAATAGAGCAAAATATACTACTAACTGTTAAAAAAGATGGGATTCTTGATGTTTACTTACTTGATCAACTGTGAGAGGCAAGGTGGTTTGTTGAAGGAGGTTGGGTTGTTGAAGCCAAGATTGAATGATTTGGTGAGAGAAAGGGTCAAGTCCAAGACCAGCACCAGTGGGGCTACCCGTTGGAGGTGCTGGAGTTTTCTCAATAACCACCACTTCCCAACCTGCTCTGATGAGAGCATGTGCACTGCATATACCTCCTATGCTTCCTCCAACTATCACTGCCTTTGGTTTTCCCATTTCCTTTCTTCCTCTTCTCTGCAAATCCCTTGTTTGCTCCTCCTACCCTCTCCTCAGCTGAAAATGTGGATATCTTGTGCACGTGCGAATAGTGGTAATTTTCATTATCGATTTAATTCAAAGGTATTGAAGAAATATACGAATTAGAGATTACAACAATTAAGCATTACTTAATATGGATTCACAATTGACAGTTCTTATTATCCAGCTCACACTGTTTGGACCAATTTCATATCAATATTTAATATTTTGCAACAATAACAACATATCCCGTCTTATCCCATACTGCGGGATATAGAGAGGGTAGTGTATACATACCCGTGCCTTGTGAAGATAGAGAGGCTGCTTCCAATAGACTTTCGGCTCAGGAATGTATAAGCATCATATTAATGAAAATATAGAGAAGAAAAGACATCACCAACAAGCCATATAAAAGCAGAATAAAAACAACAAGATAGTAAGGTGATCAACAATGGAAAAATTTTTTGTTGAATCATAAAAATTTACTACCAACAAAAAGTGAGAAAATGTGACAATACTATTGTTATGAACACTCTAGACCATACCACCCTCATCATCAACATCCATACCTTCTTATCAAGGGTCATGTCCTCGGTCAGCTAAAGTTACGTCATGTCTTGCCTAGTCAACTATTCTCACCCCTTCTTGTAGGGAAATGACACCGGAAAATAATGATAATAATACTGCAATAATATTATTTGTAAGTAGATACACGAATTGGCTCGAGTCGTGTGGGCATTGTCCTAAGAAACTATTTCAGCAATGTAAAATATTTTCGAGAATGAAACAAGCTCATTTCTTTTTATTTAGAGGACACATGAATCAGCAAAATTAAATAATAAATCCAGCAGTTTCAGAAGATTGGAGAGAAGAAATAATAATAATAATAATAATAATAATAATAATAATAATAATAATAATAATAATAATAATAATAATGAAAAAGGTCCAAAAATATCTTTAAACTATGGTATATAGCTCACTTATGTCCTCCATTAGTAAACTGGGCCAAAAATATCCTCCATGTTAGCAAAATAGGTCACTAATGCCTTAACCGAATGGCTCCTTTCCTATCAGCACTTTGGATCCTACACGGCATCCACATAAGCCATGACATGACATCCACATAAGCTATTCCACATAAACCCACTCCGAATCCAAATAAGCGAATTCCAAACACAAACGCGAAGGCAAAAGGTCCAAACCCCATTTCCAAACAAAAACCTAAGTTTTTCCATGGCGATTTGAGAGGTGAGGGGTTGATACGACAGAGCAAGGTTTAACAACACAAGTTGAAGATCAAATTTCCACATTTCTGCTCCAATTTCTGCTCAAATATTTACATTCCTGCTCCAATTTCTGCTCTAATTTTTACATTTCTGCTCAATGTCTGATTTTTCTGTCAATGCGCATGAAATTTAATATGCAAGAAGGTGTCATTGCAGATTGATTGCGCTATATTTGACAGCTTGGTCAGATGCCAATGCTGGGAGAAGGTTCTACAAATGCCCAAGATCCAAATTTAGTTTTGAATTTACTTTATTTTTGGTCGATTTATGGGATTCATATTCTTTTGTCGAGTTAGGTCGTTCTTGATTTTTATTGTTTATGCACAAAATCAGAACTGCTTTAAATTCTAATAATGGTGTAGGTTAGTTCTTGCGGGTATTTTGAATGGATTGACGAAGAGCTCCCTCGTCGAGCGGTGATGGTGGTCAAAGATTTAAAAACTAAACTTGATTCTGCTAAGGTTGAGAGGAACAATTTGAGGAATAAAGTTTACCTCATGTAACAAGCTACGATGATTCAAAGGGGCTCTAAGAACTTGTTTGATGAAATGGAAGATATTATGACTGTTGAAAGGCATACTTTAAAGATGAAACTTGACGAAATGGAGCAATTTCAACTTGTGGAAGCTGAAAAAGCTAGTAAGTTAGAGGTCAAAGTGAAGAAGATGAGAAATATCATTTTGGTTTCATGAGCTTTATTATTTGTTTTGGTTGTCGTAGGGATAATGAAGTGACTGTATGTTGTTTTAATATTGTGTTGTAGTATTTTCGTTTAGTTATAGGGGTGATAAAGTTAATCTATGTATGTTTAGTATGTTGTAGTATGTTTCCAACTCTTCAAAGTGATGGTATCAATATTTCTTCTTCAACCATTTGTGGGACAGAACTAGAATGTAGGTTATATTTCTGTTACTCCAAGAACTTGTTCTTGTTTTATGCGCTAGTATGACTGCAGTAGCATTATGGTTAGAATACATGAGGCTTCTTCTTGTTGTTGTTTTATTTGGACAATGATAATTGTGTTATGAATAATTTATACATTGGATGTTACATTGGATGCTACATTGGATACTACATTGGATGCCCATTTTGTGAATAGTTCAAAGATTAAATCTCCTATTTTATGTCAATCATCTTTACTTTTTATGCCTATAAAAGGTCATGTAATTGCAATGGAAATATACACCAAAGTGAAAGAAGAAAACTCTTCTCCCTTCTTTCTATCTCTTCTTATTTACATTTTACTGCATTGATTTTATTTTATAACACGTTATCAGCACGAAGCTCTAATTTTATTCTTAACTCCCGCTAAGTTGAGCCATATTTTATTAAGGTATGTATCATTATAATCATCTTATTTATGGCAGTACATAACATATGCTCACTGTTTGCAGATTACTTGTGCGCTTGGGCATGTTAAATAGTTTAAGTACATTGCAGTGATTAAATAATTATTTTCTTCCGTGCTCAACTCTTAGAGGACTTCAAAGTCATCAAACTAGCTATACACTAATGTCATGGACTCCCTGGATCAAAACATATCTTTAAGGCATTTTGAAAAACTGTGAGAAATGAATTGACAAGCAATAATTTTATAGTTTAATTACTTTATATTTATTGTAACATATAAATAATATTAGTCACGTTCAATTCTATTAACACATATATATCAATAATATAAAGTGAAATAAAACAAGTATGTAATTTCTACTTTATGGCAAGAATAAAATGAAATAGTAGATTGTTAACATGATATAGCTCTATTTTCATTTCTTTTACCTTAATCGTTTTGTTTTTATTAATTGTGTATCATTATAATTATTTCTCTAACTTATTCATCTTTTATGATAGTTTTCACTATGTCAAATTTATCAAAACTTGAATTTGTGGCACTTGACATCACCGGGAGGAACTATTTATCATGGGTTCTTGATGCTGAAATTCACCTTGACGCTAAAGGTCTTGGAAATACTATTATAAAAGGAAATGAAGCATCAAATCAGGATAAAGCGAAGACCATGATTTTCCTTCGTCATCATCTACATGAAGGGTTAAAAACTGAATATTTAACCGTAAAAGATCCACTTGAATTATGGATTAATTTGAAGGATCGATATGACCACCTAAAACTTACGGTATTACCGAAAGCTCGGTATGAGTGGATACATTTAAGGTTGCAAGACTTTAAAACCGTAAGTGAGTATAATTCTGCTATTTTTAAAGTAAGTTCTCTATTAAAATTATGTGGAGACACTATCACAGATGAGGACTTATTGGAAAAAACATTTTCTACCTTTCACGCTTCAAATGTGGTGCTACAACAACAATACCGTGAAAAAGGTTTTAAGAAATATTCTGAGTTAATCACATGCCTACTTGTGGCTGAGCAGAATAATACTCTATTAATGAAAAATCATGAAGCATGTCCCACTGGGTCAGCTCCATTTCCAGAAGTGAATGTTGTAGCAACATATGATAAGTTTGAAAGAAAATAAAATAATTACTGTGGTTGTGGACATGGTCGTAAACGTGGACGTGGCGGGGGGCGAAACAATTATCGTCATTATGGTGGAAATAAATTAGAGAACAATAAGGGTTCTCAAATTAATCATTCAAAAGGTAAAGCTAGTATGTGTCACCGATGTGGTATGAGAGGTCATTGGGCACGCATTTGTCGTACGCCAGAGCATTATGTCAAACTTTATCAAGCCTCCCCCAAGAAAAAAGAAAATAATGTGGAGGCATACTTGACCTTTCAAAATAATGATGATGAAGCAGGTCCCTCAAATAAATATGATTCTAAGGCACATCTTGCATATAAAGATAATGATTTTGAAGGCCTAACAAATATTACTCATTTAGAAGTTGGAGACTTCTTTGAGGATATTGACCGAAGAACTAATAATCTTACTGGGGAATGAAGCTATAAATGTTGTTATTTTTATGTTTGCAACTAGTTTATTTTTCTTGAGTGTATTTTCCTTAGGCATCATGTGTTGCTAGTTTCTACATTCCTAATGTATTTCTTAATGTTTTTTTCTGCTTGTCTTTCATATTTCTTATGATGTATTATTTGTATTTTTTTATGAAGAATATGAAAATTCTCCAGTCTTCAGTTGGTCTCAAGATTAATAAAGATGATATATGTCTTCTGGATAGTGCTACAACACACACTATTTTAAAAGATAAGAGATATTTCTCTTATTTGGTAATGAAAGAAGCGAATGTTAATACAATATCCGGTAGTACAAGATTAATTGAAGGTTCTGGAAGAGCCAATTTATTACTACCAGGAGGAACAAATTTGGCTATTGATGAAGCACTATATTATAGTAAATCTCAAAGAAACTTATTTAGTTTCAAAGATATTCGCCAAAATGGCTATCATATTGAGACTACAAATGATGAAAAGATTGAATATCTTTATATTACTACAATAATGTCCGGTAAGAAATATGTGCTTGAAATGTTACCTGCTCTTTCCTCCGGCCTGTACTTCACAAGTATTAGCAGGATTGAAATACATGCCGTAGTAAACGAGAAGTTTACTAATCAAGATAATTTTATTATTTGGCATGACCGGTTGAGTCATCCTGGTTCTAATATGATGCGTAAAATAATTGAAAATTCACATGGACATGCAATGAAGAATCAGAAGATTCTTCAATTTAAGGAATTCTCTTGTGCTGCATGTTCTCAAGGAAAAT
>MDKF011022743.1:0-13610 GCA_026770625.1 Nicotiana glauca
TTCATCAAGTGTCAATATATAAAAGGGCCCTCTTTTATAAAACTCATGTTATTTAATCGTGAGAATAATGAAAGCGTTTTCAGAAAGTAAAAATGCAACCTATTCTTTAAGTCCTACAAAAATAAGAGGCATGAATAAAACAGACGGAAGTTTGAAAAAATGAACTTCTTAAATATCAAAAATCAAGTATAAAACTTGATCATCGAATCAAAAATGCCCCTTAAACAAAGCTTGGGGACTTGAAGTCTTAAAAAACTCTAAGTTAGGAGTTTAACTACAAAAAGTTATTATAATAAACCAAAAACTTTGAACATAGACTTCCAGAGGGGCGCCTGCAAAAAGGGGAAACCTCAAATTACAAAAAAGAACCTTTTATGGTAAAAGAACTGAAGAGGGATCATTTACAGGCTCAACTGCATTTGCATCATCAACAGCTAAGAGTTGATCTTCAGTCATGGTATTGGCAACATCCACGGGCGAAACCCCAACTTGACTAATGACGATAGGCACGGAAGAACTTAAAGAAAGTGCAACACTAGCAGTGATCTCATCAGACACAAGAGTCTTAGGAACAACAAACACAGGGACTTCAGATACAGGAACTTCATCTATGGAAGCTTCAACCAAAGCAGTCTCAATTAAAGAAGTTTCATTTGAAGGAACCTCAATCAAAGAGTTTTCAACTACGGGAAGACTAGTTTCAGGAGCTGAAAAATCCGGTAGCTGTTGTGCTCTCTCAATGGCTTCATTTACCTTAGCCAACTCGGATTCAAGGTTAAAATCTTCCTGGCTCACCTCTATCAAAGTGTCACGGCGGGTCTTGAGAAAAGTCCAACTCACTTCAATGTTGGAGGATTACTCGAGAAGTTCATAATCCTTCTCCCAGGCCGTAACTTCGTTCTTGAGCTCCTCATTATTAAGAAAAATATAATCATGAGATGAATGCAATGAGGTGTGAGAATTTTCCAAAGCACAAACTTTTTCCGCAGAGGCTCGCAAATCCTCTTGTACTCGAGCAAGCTCTTGTGCCACCCCTTCTGCATGTATTTCCTTCTGAGCTAACAAAGCTTTTAGAGCTTTATTTTCATTAGCAACCATGGATAATTTCTCCGCAAAAAGTTCTTTTTCTCTCTTAGACTGATCTGAAGTAGCCTTGACCGTTGCCAATTCAGAGGTAAGAGTTTGGACTTGTTTCTCTAGGGAACTTTTTATTTTCTCCAAAATGTCCATATCAATCTGCGAACTTTCATACTTGCCTTTCCAATTGTTGGCCTCTAATTGAGAGTCACGAGCAACTACTTCTGCATCGTGAGCAGTTTTCTCTAGGTGACGAGCCAGTTTCTCTAAAAGAGGAACTCGATTCATAAGATCGGTACCAATGAGGTTGACATGTTCATGTAAAAGATATAAGATTAAAAATTCCTAAAGAAAAAAAGAATCTTGATAAAACAAGAGATTAAAGGGTACCTTCAAACTGGCGTGAACAATGTCATTCAAGACAGTCATATTCCTATGACTCTCAAGTTTTGCTTTCTCAGTGGGACCAATCAAAGGTTTGAGCCAGGTATCGGCTTGTCCAGATTTCCTTAAGAGACTGTTATTAGCAGGAACTTCAATGGTAACACTCCTCATAGTGGAACTCTTACTCGAGGAACCTACTTCTGTGTAATGAATTATGGGAGGAGTGATTGTCGGAGAAGGGACATTAGAGAAAGAAATAGAAGTAACAGATGAGGGAGGCAGAGCAACAATCACATGAACGGTAGATGAAGACAAGGGAAGTTCATCCAAAACCGGACCTAAAGGACCACTACTAAAACCACTGATAAAAAGCTGGTTTATAGAGTCAACAGTATCAGACGGGGGAGAAATGTCATCATCAGGAATAACCACTGGAACAACGACAGGTTCAGAAAGGGGAAGGTCGGGAGAGATATTGATCTCATCATCAGAAATAATTTGTCTCCTGGCTTGTGGTCTAGTTACCAAGGAGCCCTCACCCTCTCCTTCAGAATCATCTTCAAGGACTGATTTTCTTTTCTCAGATCTCAGGGGAGCTGAAATATCTTGATTTGATCCTAGAAATATGTCTTAGCCACGAGATGTCAAGACACCTTCAAGAGTAACTCCTCGAGTGGCAAAACCTAAGAAAAGGAAGGTTAAAAAGCCAAGACTGTAGAAATATTTAAGGAAAAAAAAAACACACACAAACTCTTACCATGATTCTTTGGTTTCCAACCGTAGCGGCTGGAAAGGATTTTCCACGTCCTATCTTCCATTGGTGCAGCCTTCAAAAGTTTTTCTGCCCAACCACGGATATTGGATACGGGTTCAACCATACCCATAGTTGCTGAAAAAGAAACATAATAGTAAAAAACAGGTAAGGTAGAGAATAAAAAGGCACGAGGATATTTAATACTTACGTGCAAAGTTCCACTTCTCTGGAAAGCGGATGTTTCTTTCACCGACTAAACCCACGGTGGGGGCAGCAACATATCGAGCATACCAGCCCCGGTCTTTATCATCTTCAGGATTCACCAAGACTCTTTTGCTCCTGGCTGCTAAACCAAATATTCCGTTTCGGAAAAACCTAGGAGAGTAGAGGTGAATTAAATGGGGGAAAGTAAAATCTACGTTGGCCTTACTAGCAAGATGCCTCAGCAGGCAACAACTCGCCATACTATTGGTCCAATTTGACCCAAGCAAACATCGAAGAAGCGACATAAGTCTAGAATGACCGGGTCGATGGCTGGTTTGAACCCTAAAGTAAATGGGTAGGTATAAATAAAGGAATAACACATAATATAAAAGGCGATTCTTTGATTTGGGTTAGGAATAATAATTGAAAAATCTTCAGCCTAATAACACTCCTTCCTAATTACGGGTGCCAAAGCACTTGTGATTAGAGTGGGATAAGGATCGGCACGATCTAGTGAAGCAACTTGAGTTTTTAGGGATTCTTTAGCATGGTGAAAAGAAAATTCTGTGGGAATAATTTCTTCCACCAAGGGTTGACGTAGTGGCTCAGAAGAATCCCTACTTCGAGAGGAACCCCATTGAGAATGGGAACCCCTGGTTCCAGAAGAAGGACCAGAACCAGAAGGAGGCGTTGAAGTGCTACCACGAGTGGAGCTTAAATTGCGTAATCTGCCTCCTCTTCTATGTCTTACAGGAGCATTAGGAAAATTATCTAGAATGGGAGTTTTTCTAGGGTTAGGATTTGATGAAGCCATTGATGCAAGAGTTGAATTAAAGCAGAGAATAATGAAGAAAATTTGCAAGGCAGAAATGTTCTGTTTAATTTATGAGGAACAAGACAAAAAGAGAAGCTATATTTATACTATTGGAAAAAATACGGTGATGAAGAAATCGTAATAATGGTAACTGATACTTCGTGAAAAGTAAAGCCAAAAAGAAAGTTTAAAAAAGTGCTGTGAGACAGTACAACCAATGAGGAAGCAACACGTGTCTAGTGCATTAAAAGGAAGTGACAGCTGAAGCGTAAACTTTATCAGAGTATTAATGGTGACAAAAATTCTCCTTTTATGAAATCCACTTCCCAAGTATTTAAACTGATGAATAAATGGAAAGTGGGGGGCCTATTTATATTAGGGAAAAATATATACATAAATGAATGAGGATAAGACATGACACGTGGAACCATCAAAAGGTTATAATTGATCAAAGAATCGTAGACTGGTGCGGGATAAAAGAGGTGCGAGACAAAAGAATAAAAAAGAGATACGGGATCAAAAAGGAGGTACGAGATAAGAGGCTCGGAAGTCCCGTCCCTATTTAAGCGTAATTACGTACGAGCTACGAAAAGGATAATGAACCTGGTCAAATAAGAAGATAAAGATACAGCATTTCAAGAGACATAAATAATAAATCCGTTAAAGAATATTTGTATTCAATGTAATGATTATGTAACGCAACATTTAATGTCATTAAATATTTATAATAACCTCATTATGGCTTAGGTGTAACGTACATTTACGAAGATTCTCCAAAGAGACCTATAAAAGGAGAAATATGTAATCAGTGGTGGATCATCATTGAAATATACTTTGATTTACAAGCTTTCATATCTGAGTACTTGAAAATTCTTTTCTCTATTTATTTTTCGATTATCAGTAACCCGATTCTTCTATTTTTCAGATTTGACTAAAAATTTATTTTTTGGTTGAACAACGTGTACCTAGCTTCTATGAATACAAGATTTTAAAAGATCATATAGTTATTATATTAAAAATTATTTTTGAGTTAAGTATTACTTAAAAGTTAAACAAAAAAGTGTAAGTTCTTAAAATTAATGATTGTTGATCACATTTAACTAACTCAATAAAGGCAAAAACTATGTAGATGTTCTTAATCATCTCTAACAATATACTTAGCTAAAAATTTAACCTAATTAATATAAATCACTAACGTAAAAGTAGAATCCAGGAAGTACATTTAAATGAATTTATTCTTTTTTTCGTTTTGAAATGAGTTTTTTTATCTGTCCAAGCTTATAAGCATGCATCCGGATTTTACATCTTGATGCATCCGGAAGTTGCCTTCTTATGTAAGCAAGAGTGTGACAGATATTGAATTGCTTATGGTTGATGGATTCGAAAGTACACACATCCTAATATCATTTTAGAAGAGTCAAAATATGAAATACATATTAAAATCAGATGTAAAATTTATTCTTTCATCAGTTTTCAATTGATGTTTAGTTTCCATATGTGTCTATAGTCAGTTCTAAGTCTGGTTTGATTAAAAATACTTTAATGGTTTATAATCTCTAAAATAATTTTATAAATAAGAAACTGAGTATTTTAGTTTTTCATTGCTATTGAATTTAAATATACGGATTTTAAAAATTGAAAATGTTGAGAAGAGATTTTATTATGTCACCGGGGTGACTTAGCTAAAATAATTACACATCTACCATTTGCATATGAGTAAAAACTCTAATGGTTTAATAAAGCACATGTATTTTTTAATTGCTAATTATACAATTAAAGTTTATTTTTCACAAGAAATTTAGCAAAGACTAAATATAAATTCCTTACTTAACTTTTATGTTATAACTGTCAAAATATTTGAAAATGTGTTATATAAGGAGTTTGCTACTTATTAGCACATTACGGTTATATATAAGATGAATATTGCTTATTACATAAAAACTTTGAGTTGTGATAGAAAATTCTTTGTGATTGTTTGTTGTTGTCTAGTTGTTTTTTGAGTTATAGCCTTGTAGGAGTTTTATTTTACCTGGAACTGGGGAATGTTCAGGTCTCAGTTAATTTTATTTTTATTTCTTGTACAAAATGTTTACTTTGTAATAAAATATCTATAATTACCAAAAAATTTAAATAAATATACACACAACAAATTGTCCGAGAATAATTACAATATTTTCAAAATAATTTTCGATTTTATTAGGAATATATAGTAAATATCATTTAATTCGCCTATCAAAAAGTTTATAGTGTCGAGACAAATAAGAAAAAATTTAACAACTAAAATTTTAGTTAAATTTTAGTTGATCTTAAAATCTTAAATATTAAAAAAATTATTAAATAATTATTTTGTCTAATAAAAATTAGACAAAATCTTAACTACAAAATCTCCTAAACTTACAAAGATAAAAGGGAACTTTTAATAATCCAAAATATAATTGGAGTAGAACGAAAAGATTTCCTTGTTTAGGCAAAATTTAATTAACTACATAAAGAAGTCTCTTTTATAAATAGAGTTCTATTTATGGTGAATGTCTATATTTAAAGAGATTCTAGGATTTATTGCTTGGTGGCTAAGTCACCATCTCCTTATAAATAGAGGGTTCTATTCCATTGTAATTTATCCCAAATCAATAAGAATTCTCTCTCCCTACTTTTCTCTATAATATTGTTTTTCTACTTTTATTATTTCATAACATGTTATCAGCACGAGACTCTAACCAATTGAGCAAAAGCTTTGAGATTGAGCATATTCATTGTCAATTGTTCCATGAACTTGCTTCATGATTAAATTTTGGATTTAAGGTAAGTATTTTACTTTATTTTTCTCTTTTAAATTCTTGAAATTCTATAATTTAATTTTATATACAAGCAAAGACAACAAAGTTTGATTATAACTCTAATGGAGTTTGTAAGAAATTACACCCACCTTAAGTGGTAAAATTTCTATGCCTTGCCATGATCAAATTTATGTATGATTGTGGGCAAACTATTGAAAATTCGTCCCATTGAATTTGCTGCATTCTCATTCCTTTAAGAGAATGTGATAGCAGTATCTGATAAGTCTGAAAGAAAATAAAATTATTACTGTGAAGGTATCAATGAATGTGGATGTGGCAGTAGACGAAATTATAATCTTCATCATTTGTGGTAATGAGAACAATAATGTCACGATCCAATTTTCAAACCCGGTCGTGATGGTGCATCTCGTGAAGACAAGGCCAGCCAACAGAACAACGACGCCTCTTTCAAAATAATTAAACATAAATAAATAGATAAATACAACTTAATGACAATAATAATCGATATGTACAACCCAACACAGCCCGACCGGGGTGTCACAAGTCACGAGCATCTAGAGAAGTCTGAACGCGACTACAGGGCCAATAATACATAGAATAAAGTTTAGAATCAAAAGACAAATTCCGGTGCCGCGAACGCCGGCGATCACCTTGCTCAGCTACGATAACAAAATCCTCAATCAGCTCTAACCCGCTTCCGGGTAACAAATACCTGCAACTGCACGCGAGGTGCAGGGAGTAAAGTGAGTACTCCAACTCAGTGAGCAATAAAAGTAAATAATAACTGAGCAGCAAAAAATCACGTAAGGCACTCCATCATGCTATATAGAATAGTGCAACCCTTTGAGAAAACAGTAAAACCGTGAAATCCTTTAGAAAATACCTGAGCTCAGTTAATGCCTCTTTTGAAAATATCTTTTTCAACAGTTAAGCAAATGAATGCGAAATCAGATAGTGCAAATCAGCACATAAGTCAGCCCCTCGGGCACATCACTCCACTAACAATTAACACCAGGGTCTCTGGTAAACAGTACAAGAAGTAGCATGGATGCCAATAAAATGAGAGTGATGAATATCATGACACGTAGTACAAACAGGAACCAATGCATGAATGCAATGCAATGCATATGACCGCTGCGGCGCGCAGCCCGATCCATTTGGGTACCCGCGCTCACTGTGGGGGTTCAGACTCCGGAGGGTCTCCTACAGCCCAAGTGCAATATCAACATAGCATCGTTGCGGCGTGCAGCCCGATCTACACTCAGTCCAGAACATGCACGTAACCCACTCGGGAAATATTAAAGTAATAGCTCTCAGCTCAAAACGTCAGAAAATGTGGCTTAAGTTTCAAATCTTAGAAATATGGCTGAACACTTCAAAAAACAGTGTTTAAACTCAGGACTGAAATCAAATAATATTCAAAGTAATACGAAAAATAGTGATATCAATTCTTGAAGGATTCACATAGTTGGCTCAAAGCCCAAACATGGCAATCAGCCCAATATTATGATGATATCAAGTAGTTTCAGTCAAATACGCGGTAAAAATCAACCACCGGAACGGACCAAGTCACAATCCCCAATGGTGCTCTACCCCACGCTCGTACTCGGCATGCAAGTCACCTCAATACAGCACTATGATGTGCAAATTCGGGGTTTCAAACCCTCAGGATATCATTTACAAGTATTACTCACCTCGAACCGGTGAAATCTCTAGCCCACGATGCCTTTGCCCCTTAAACCGGACTCCACGCGCGTTGTATCTAACCAAAAACAGAGTGAATACATCACAATATGCTAAGGGAGCAATACCCAATCAAAAACAATCGAAAAATAGCAAAAATCTCGAAACTAGCAAAATTCGAGCCACGGACCCGCTTCTCGAAAAATTACAAAATCCACATCACCGGATTCCTGTTCTCGCCACGAGTTCATACATATCAAATTTACCAAAATAAGAGCTCAAATGACCTATCAAATCCCAATTTGAAATATCAAAAACTCAAGCCCTAGTTCTTCCAATTTTACCCAAATTTCCATGAATTTACAGGTTGATTCTTAAATAAAATGGTGTTTCTAGGCCATATGACTCACCTCCAATCGATTCCCGTCGAAACCCTCTTCAATTTCTACCAAAAATCTCTTAAGGTGCTCAACAATGGAGGAAAATGGACCAAGCTTCGCGGATGAAATGATATAAAAACCCTTCTGTACGCCTAGTTTTTACCCTACGCGAACGCGGTCAACACCCCCGCGTTCGCGATGAACAATTATCGTTGACCATTATTTAACCTTACGCGAACTCACCTCCAAGACCGCGAACGTGATGCTTCAGGACCTCCTACTACGCAAACGCGTTCCACATGTCGCGATCGCGATGAACAAATTTCTCTCCTTACGCGAACGCAGACCCAATGTCGCGAACGTGTTGAACAAACTTGGCAGGGCCCCAGGCCCCTTCTACGCGAACGCAAGGCCACCCCACGCGAATGCGATGGTCTACAAAATACCCTTTCGAACGCGTACCAAGGACTGCGAACGCGAAGACCAATTTTTGGTCTGCAACAGCTGTGCAATTTCTGCAACAAATTCAAAGTTCAAAACCTCTGTTTAGCCATCCGAAATCACCCCGAGCCCCCGGGACCTCAACCAAAGGCACCAACATATCCCAAAACATCATACGAACTTGTTCCAATCATCAAAACACATCAAACAACACTAAAATCCTCAATTCACATCGGATTCAAGCCTAAGTTTCTTCAAAATTTCCGAAATACGCATTTGATCAAAAACCCAACCTAAACACCTCCGAATGACCTGAAATTTTGCACACATACCCAAAATCACCTAACGGAACTAGTGAAACTCTCGGAATTCCATTCCGACCCCCGGATCAAAATCTCGCCTACCAACCGGAATTCGCCAAAATACTAACTTCGCCAATTCAAGCCTAATTCTACACCGGACCTCCAAAATCAATTCCGATCGCACTCCTAAGTCACAAATCACCTCCCGAAGTTAACTGAATCACCGGAAATCACATCCAAACCCTTTAACTCAATAGTCAACATCCGGTTGACTTTTTCAATATAAGCCTTCCTTAAAGAGACTAAATATCTCATTTTCTACCAAAACCAAACCGATTCGACTCTAACTCACTAAATGCCGATAGTGAAACATGAGGAAGCAATAAACGGGGAAAACAGAGCAGTAACACATGAGACGACGGGTCGGGTCGTCACATCCTCCCCAATTTAAACCAATGCTCGTCCTCGAGCGTACCCAGAGTTGTCCTAGAAGCCAACCAATAGCTGAATAACCTTACCAAGCATATACCCAGGGTAATCCCACGTCAACATATCTCACATAGGTCCGACAACACAACATAGCTGAAATTACCCAATCCAGTCTAGCCCATAAACCATAGAACTACCTTTTCACTTCTGAAATCATCAATACAATCACAACCTCACACCTATACTTAGAATAGTCCCGAACCAGCTATACTAACCCATACTTGCAACCTCCGTGAAATCACATGATATACCACATAATCCAAGCACTCGAAACGATAACTTCTATTCACAGTATTTACCCACAACAACCAAATACCGATAGAAAACCTCTTATTTAGCCAAAGTCCTATTCCAACACTTTCATATACTGACAACGATAAATGAAACACGCGGCAAACCGTAACCATTTCTCAGATCAACCATTCATGAAGCCACTTCCCTTTTGACTAATACCACAGCAGATTTCCGAACTGAACCTCGATATTATCCTTTCAACAAACTGAAATCAAATCTGTTCGTATTCATTAATGACTCCAACGATCACTCGAATCCAACACACCACTCTGGTGATATGACACCTCAACACAGGCCTAAGCCACAACTTGCATAATACACGCACCAGTGAGGGACGGTCTGAACATACTCAAATCATGACAAATGACTCAAACGAAAGAGCTGTACCTCAAGCTCATCAGTACCATTACAACACAAGGCTGAGACCCCGTCTCACATCATGGAAATAGAATGCCTGAATCTACCCTGAAGTGTCATACCCCCGCGTGGCCTCGCCACAATGCGCAATCCTACCCAAACACTATTACACATGAAGCACCTCAAGTCGCTATGCTCAAAATCAACAGCCACGCACAATTTGATGTCTGAAACCAAAGCAATTCATTACACCCACGGTGAAACAAATGACATACGACACACAACCCGATATGTCATAACCAATACTCCATTTACCAAGCAACACTCAATTACTCTTCCCGCTCGACTCTCTCTATAAATCCTCAATAGAACCACACCACATGTGTCCATATCCAACAAATCATGACGTCTCACAGCACAGAAAGCAGCTCATAGATCCTCCCCAAATCACCACCAAGTTCAATAACGATCGAATCAACCTATCCCTCAACAATACAACTCGGGGCCAACCAAGCTAACTCAAGCTAAATACGTAGCCACATCGGCCTGCCAACGAACTCAATATCAAGAAGCCTGAAGCTGCTCCTTACACTACTATAACTCCTACCGGAGCCGTACGATACGATGTCCGGTACTAAATAAACACCGAAATCCACAACCTCGCCCGGCTACATGCTCGGCCACAAGAATGCATCCGAAAAAAATCCCTCAATACCGGAACTGAATCAATGGTAGAAACCTTTGCACTGACATCCGCCACGAAGGCCCAATTAAGAAAAGCAATCCTTCCGAGCCGTCCGCTGGTATTTGGAATACAAACCACTCTGCTAGAACATGATCCGATGAACTTCGCCACACATCCTGTGGCATTTTCTGACATAACACATAACACAATAGTCTAGAATAACCCAACACTGAGACAACCAGTCTACACCCAAAATATCATATCCAGAATATAATATACCAAGAAAAGAAAGATCCACTTGGGCTTCCAAGTCCCAATAGCCTCTAACGGTACTAATACACACAATCCGCAACCACTACACAGTCTGTACCTGAGAACTCCCAGCTTCCAACTCCATATAGCACACGAATCACTGTACATGATCCCAAATTTTGTAGTATGAATACATATCACACCTCACGTACCCAATCATCCCACGATAGATATTCTAAACCTCCCCTGTACCATCAAACACACTAAAATATCAGCAGTCGATCTAGCCAGAAAGCACCGCAATACTATCGTAGTATCATCAGTCTAATCATATTACCCTTCTTCCGAGACATGTACTCTCGTCAAATCACTCCCATTCAGCAGTACCATTTCCTCGATTAGAGGCTACCAGTTGCCTAAGAATTTTATGAACTTCTTTTCAGAACTGAACTGAAACTCGTCTAGCCAAGACCTTCCGTCAATCCCATCTAGAAGAAGAATCATTGCATGCTCCATGCTTCGCATACCCATAGAAAATGTATTCATCTCCAAACCACGGTAAAGCTCAACAAGAGCTCTCTCCCAGTTCCATTTGCACAGGCTAAACTGCCAGGACTAAATCCTTCTACCCAAACCAAGCTAAGCAAGCTGCCAAAACTCAAGAGCATTGCTGCAAAATGTCTGTACGGCTCATTACCTCGAACACATACGAAGAATTA
Source organism: Nicotiana glauca (assembly GCA_026770625.1). Classification (NCBI taxonomy): domain Eukaryota; kingdom Viridiplantae; phylum Streptophyta; class Magnoliopsida; order Solanales; family Solanaceae; genus Nicotiana; species Nicotiana glauca. The sequence continues at coordinate 11,634 of MDKF011022743.1, forward strand.
ATCATACCCTTACCATACCGACTCAGTCTACTATCAAGATATTCCATCAATTTAATTTTCCTTTCGATTCATGATCAACTTGATATTCCCTCTTACTGTAGAACCACAATGCCTCAACCCAGGTTTACCACACGAGACTCGGACATAAGACCACACTGTCTAAGACCCATAGGACACCAAATACTCTCTCAGCTGTTCCCAGAAATACCACACTCCAGAATACTTTACTTGAAGAACTTCCTGCGAATCTGAATTTGTTACCATTACCTTCCAGATACCGATACATAGGATCCCGTAATCGACATAAAAATACCACAAGCCTCGACATTTTTCATTGAAAACACAGCCTCTGACCATATACACAACCTTGAGACACCTGATTGTTACATATAGGATCTTGAACACAATAAAACCATTCTCGAGAGTCATTACTTCATATTCGAACTGCAATTTACCTGATCGAACGGACATAACCACACGTGTCTCATTAGCACTCTGACACCGCAGGACATGATCTTATTCCGATACAACCAAACAACATTCTTCTCTTTACACTAAGCATTCTTTATCAACAACAGCTCAAGACGTCCTATTATTTCCACACATCTACGAAGTACCATATAACCTTTGTCAAAATTTTGCTTCACTCGTGCCATCCTCGGCTCAATTTCTGCAGCCAGAACTGATCCGCCAGCATATCTCGAAACAGAACCAACATAGCACATGACCGTGCAATCAGCTAATCAACAGCAACCTCCCCAACTTGGCTCGAAGCCATATATTAGGACACACTCAACAACTCATAACACTTTTGCTTTAATGATACCACAATGCCATAGTGAGATTAAACTCAATTCATCTACAAGTTTGTGAATACAAAGATCATCTGGTACTGTAATCCTCTACAAATCCCGCATTTACCCCTACATCAGTTGAGTCCACCCTCTTGAGCTACCCGAATTTTCAAATTTCAACACGTACCCTTCAATTACACATGAGATCTTCTAACATACACATAAGGATCATACCACTTAAGAACACTCCGCAGGAGATAACCCACCTGCTTCGCCTCAATTTAGTACTTCAGCATACCTTCTACCATCGTATACGTTACACAGTCAATTTAGTCTTCTTGAGTCTGAACTCATACCGCCACAAATATTGCACTTTACTTTCCAACTAGGAGACACGAAAATATTCTTCACACGCCCATAACTCGGGGCTACACAGCAGATCACAATAGGAAATGAATCACTTACCAGTTCATCTATTATCCAGCAGACTTCTTTGTCACTACCAAGTCATATAAATACACCTCGCAGCACTAACATACTCATCACATAGATATCCAACCGCCATTCCGGCTAATAAGGAAAATACTGGACATATAAGTTCAAAATACTTGCTCACACGATCAGCACCTCAGTGCTCAAGCCATAGGCAAGATCCGGCCTCAAGTCCTCCAGATTGGCCCAACATCAAACTCACGGAGATTATATCTCGCCCCTTGATCGGGGAATTACTAGCCATCAAGACACATATAATACTGAGCGCTCACATGCGCATACAGATGTGTGGAGGGAGTTTCAAGAGTTATATCTCAAGCTAAATCAAGTATGCATGATAAGAATTCCAAGAAGTTGAAGTTTTTCCTAAAGGTTCTGCAGCCTCTCGAGGATAAATACAGACGTCTCCGTACCTGTCACGACCCCAATCCCGGTCGTGATGGCACCCAACACAACTTCTAGGCAAGCCCGACCATTTGCACTCTCAACCCGAGCATGAAGCTCAAAATCAATTATTTGAATATCATTTAACAATCATAATGAATAGCCTCCCAAAGATCTGAGGGTCATGAGTCTAGAGCCTCTAACAATACAGAGTAATTAAACTCCATACTATAATTGATCAAAACTGCGGAAAAATAATAAAGAGATAGGGAAGGAGTCGGGTCCTGCGGACGTCAGCCAGCTACCT
>MU755563.1:5512-56313 GCA_026770625.1 Nicotiana glauca
CGAATATCCAAAAATGTGTCGCCGGAACCCTAACTCCGACGAACACGACTTCACCCAAACTAACCAAAAATCACACCAAATCATCTCCTGACCTTCCTCAACAAATTTTTAAGAGTCTTGAACTTCAAATCCAACTAAAACGTCTCGAAAATAAGTTTGAAGATTTTCTGGTGAGAAAAGTTTCAAAATTGATCACAAGACCTCCCTGGATTCTTGGAAATTTTGATAACTAAAAAAAAGAGAAAGAAGAGACTGTCCAAATAAACGAAAAAAAAAAGAAGCTAAGTTTTCTTTTCTTCTATTTATTTGTCTTTATTTTCTTGCATGTGATTGTTATATGTTTTTAATTGTTTTTCATCATTTGTCTTTCAATTTTTGTTTGTTACTAGGATTTATTGATTCTTGTTAAATAGCATCTTAATTTCTGATATTAATATTAGGTTTTTAATAAATAGATTCTGATTGAAGTTGATTTAGTAAATAATTTGATTAGTGAAATTGGTTTTTTATAATTAAATAAGTGCAATTTTAATTGTTTGTTTCATTAACTTCTGATAATAGCCGATTCTGATAACTTGATTGGATTTTTAGAATTGAACAGTGTGACTTTAATTGTTTTAGCTTTTGATATTAGTATAGCTGATTGGTTATAGATGTTAATTGATAATCAGTAATTAGTTGGAATTAAAATTAGATTTGATAATTAGTTTGTTAAAATCAGGGGTTAAAGGGTAAAAGGGTAGTAGGTTAGTTGGTAAAATCAAGTATATTCCAGGGTTAGTTTTGGTATATAAAAGGTTTAACAGTAATAAAACTAAGGAAGAGAGGGCAGTTTTGGTATAGAAAAAGGGCAATGGGGTAGATTTCTAAATGAAGTGGGGGTAGATAAGGAATTACACTAGGATAGATAGTTCTAGATGGGGTAACTAGTATAATTTCTAATAAATAGGGTAGTCAATTGAATAGCTAGTTAAAGAATAAGGATAAAACTAAAATAAAGAAGGGGTTAAAGTACAATTAATAAACTTTGAAGTTCCCTCCAAATCCAACTCTATAAATAGGCATAGAAATGCCTCATTTTACAAGTTTGGGCACCCCAAAATTCCTTCAAAAAAATATATGCCAAGTTTCAGATCAGAAATTAAAATTTCAAATCCCAATTTCCTCTTTTAGATTTGAATTCCTTCCAAAAAAATCAAAACATTAAAAATCTTCAGAAAAGTTCAAAAAATACTGTTACATTGATCATGTTTTCTAAATTCAGTTCTTTGTACGCTGATAAAAAGCTCATTTAGGATCAGAATTAGCTTGCCTTTCTCTGCTTCTGTTCTGAAAGCAAAGGTTTCGAGCACTTGGAGGTTTTTGGGGACTTGTTCGAGTGAATCTGAGTCTATTTCTGAGCATTTTGGTTCTGTTTTGAGCTGTTTTTTTGAAACAATCTTCGATTTTGAGCTTGTTTCTGAGCTGTTGCTGAGAGTTATTAGCTGTTGTTGATCATTTAATTACCGCTGTTGATCCCTGACTTGTTTTACATTCTATTCTCCAGGTACTTGCCTCAACTTTGAATGATATATGTAATTTTGAGTTGAATGTTGCCACATTGGAAAAGAAATTGAAGAGCAAACTATTTTATACTTTAGTTTACATACTTTTCAGTTTTATGATCATTTAGAATATTAAATCATGTATATGAATAGGGCTGTTTTGGACTGTGGATTGTTAAATTAAGTTGAGTTATTCTTATAATTGTATGAATGTCTGTATTTAGTAGCGTTCATTCTATTTAATGTAAATTTCATAGGGGTTAATTTGAAGTCCGAAATTTAACAATAGGCAATTAGTAAAAATCAGAAGTTTAAAGCATTGTGGAATCCTGAATTAATTAGTTGTTAGTTTATCATTATGTTAAATTACAAGTTAGTTCAGGTAGAAGTAGTAGTTGATGAATATAGCTGGACTGTATAGATTTTTCAGATTGGTATACTTGTGATCCTAAGCTGACAGTCACAGTAGCGCATTAATAAATTGCTCTTACCATTAGCTGATAATTACTTTGAGTAATCATAGTTCAATATAATCGTCGATGTTATCCATATCTTAAATAATTTTGGATCAATGTGTATAGTCTATCACTGCTACTTAGCAAATTTTGTTAGAGCTTGACACAAAGGCCTGGATTGTCCAGTCTGTGAAAAAGTGAATTAACAAGCCCAAAATGAATTGGATATTGGATATAGGGGCTAGTACATGCACAAAGCTGTTCGATTCTGGTGTAAATGAAATCCGGATTCGTCGTTTTCTCCATTAGGCCTGCTTTATATAATCGAATGAATCCCGGTTCTTTTGCTTATAGTTGCCGGGTTCATATGAATATAATTTGAATCATAGGTTTGGGCCTTTGAATAATTAATAGAGCCTTTGTAGAGACAAATAAAAGTAAAAATCATAGTTGCCTTAGCTTTGCCTTTTTAATAATAAAAGAGACGAGTCTCGCTAAACAAAATACATAAGTGCGGGGCCCTCAATAATTGATTAAATAAAAATACTTAGAAATTCGGGACGGGCCGTTTAGCAAATTTCACGGCTTTCCCCAAAGATAATAAACACGTAGTCGCTTTAGGCGCGTATGTTAATAATATTACCTTCCCAAATACGGGTGCACATTTATGTGACCTAAATCCAAATCTCAACGAAGTCGAAATGTGTTAAAAGCCACGGGCGTACTGGTGCGACGTGGTTCAAGATACATTTTACGACGTTGTAATTCTTGTAAAATAAATAATAAATATAATAAAAGCAGGTTATTAACAAAAGGCACATAAAAAAATAAAACATGTATTGAAATCAGATAAAATTAAATACAACAGTTGAGCGAACGTGCTAGAACCACGGAATTCGGGAATGCCTAACACCTTCTCCCGGGTTAACAGAATTCCTTATCCGGATGTATGGTTCGCAAACTATTAACAGAGTCATATTTTCCTCGGTTCAGAATTCAACCGGTGACTTGGAACACCATTAATCTCCCAAGTGGCGACTCTGAATAAATAATAACTAATTCCCGCTCCGATTGTCCTTTAATTGGAAAAACTCCTTTATTATAATTTTACGGGGTTTAGTAGCTTAAAAAGGAGGTGTGACAGGTGTGATTCGTCATTTCGATATTGTTATGTGTGTTTTGAGGCCTCGAGTAGGTCCGTGTGATGTTACTAGACTTATTGGTATGTTTGGATGTGGTCCCAAGGGGCTCGGGTGAGTTTTAGCGCATTTTGGAAATTTTGGCCAAGGCTGGTGGTTGCTGGTTCTGGTGTGACAGCACTTGCGGCTGGTTTGCGCAGGTGTGATGGCCGCAGAAGAGACCAAGGAGTCGCAGGAGTGGAAATGTTGCTGGGAGCAGGGGCTCGCAGAAGCGGATATTTGCTTCGTATCTGCGAAGGCCTAGATGCGGTAGGTTGAGCACAGGTGCGGTTGGCAGCGCAGAAGCGACATTTGGGTGCACACCTGCGAGTGCGCAGATGCGGCTAAAGTGTCCGCAGATGTGAAAGTGCTGGCCAGAGTTATAAAATGGAGAGTTTTGTTCTTTCTTCATATTTTGATATGTAGGACGCGGATTGAGGCGATTTTCGAGCAAATTTAATCACAAGATTTGGGGTAAGCGTTCTCTACTCAGTCGTGGTTATATTTCATGAATCTATCTTCACTTTTGCCAATCGGTTGATGAATTTAAAGAGGAAATTGGGGGGTTTTAGCCTAAAGTTTCATAATATAAATTTTTGAGTTTTGAACACTGATTTGGAGTCGGATTTGAGTGAAACTAGTATGGTTGGACTCGTAATTGAATGGGTTATCGAATTTTGTAGGTTTTGTCGAGTTTCGAGGCGTGGGCCCGGTTGAGAGTTTTGGCCGGATTTGGGATTTGACTTGGGATTCGATCTTTATCATTTGTAATTGTTCCCTTGGGCTTTATCTGATGTATTTGAGTTACTTTCCGCTAGTTTTGAGCCGTTCAGAGGTCGCTACGTGCGTGATGGCATTCTAGGAGCATCGCTTGGTTTGCTCGGCGATGGAATCGACTTGTTTAAGATAAGTAACTCTTCTAAACTTAGTACTGAGGGTATAAAAATCCCAAAATTACGTAATATGTGATTGATGTTGAGGAGATGCACATGCTAGGTGACGGGCATGTGGGCGTGCACCCTGTGAATTGTGACTCTGTTGTTTCCAAGGCACTGAATAGTGGCCCTATTTTATTGATATTTGTGTTTTCACCATGTGATAAAATAAGTGAGCTCTACATCATGCTAGATATCATGTTTAGGAATTATGTTGATATTTTTGGGACCTATAGTGGTCGTTTCTTGCTGTCATCTCATTGAATTCATTGATATTTCGTACTCAGTCACATCCATGCATTCACATCATATCTCAGTCTCAGTTGTTACTTATTGATACATCATATCATTGTTCCGGGTCAGTTTTCATGATATTGTGAGCCCGTGGGTGAGACTGGAGAGATTGATGACTGTGTGAAGCCGAGATCCTGATTGTGAGTGACAATTATGGGATCAGGCTGCATGCCGCAACATGTTTTATTGATTATTAAGTAAGCCGAGGGCCTGATTGATATATGCCATGATTGGCTTGTTATAGCGCTTGGGTCGTAGGAGTCCCTTCGGAGTCTGCACAACCACAGTGGGCGCGGTTGATTATATTGAGGGATAGATCTTCCCTGGATATGGATCTCGTCCAAAGCATTTATATACATGGAGATGGATCTTCTCCATAGGGCCGGATTGACCTTCCTCGGTACTAAATGACTGATAGTCAGTGATGTATATATTTCGGGATAGATCTTCCCTAGGCCAAATGGGCCATATACAGTATTGAGTGGTTGGGTATGATGAGTGAAAAGTGTGATACAGTGAGATTGAGTAGTCTGAGAGTGTGAATACATGATTTATCTATGAGACACATAGCTTTGGCATGCATATATGGCATACATGCATAGGGACACATTTTTCCTCATTTTGTACGGTATCATATCATTCATGATTTTTACACATAGTATGTGGGCATAGAGTGGTAGTTCACACTTATTATTTGGAAAGGAAATGAAGCATGTTTATTTATTGTGGAAAGGATATTTCAGGGAAAATTACAATTTTCAAATGATCTCATGGTTTTTCGATGATTTCGATAAAGGATTTGGGTTTTCACTGATATTCTTGAAAAGCGGAACTATTTTTCGAAAAACTGTGTAAAAGTTGAACATTTTCACCTCCGAGATTATTTTCTTGTCTATATGCTCTACGTTGTATGAACTGCTGTTGGTTATTTGTGTTGGACCCGACCTATATTCCAGCTCATCGCTGCTTTCAACCTGAGGTTAGGTTTGTTACTTTTTGAAGTTGTACTCATACTGCACTTCCTGCACATTGCGTGCAGATCCCAGATGTCGATGTTGCTGTGTTCGAAAGTTGCTGGATTTGGAGGCGTACCTGCGTTCCTACTGTAGCTGCATCTTGTTCACGGTAGCCTTAGATTCTAAAACTCTATTTATGTGCTTTTCAAACAGAAGATGTACTCTTTTCATATCAACATTGTAAACTCTATTCTTAGAAGCTCATTATTTGTACTACCAGTCCTTGGAAAATGTAATAGATCCAGTTAATTTATTTATGTTTAATTGACTTATTAGCATTATTGAGGTTGGATAGTTATTAGTTGGCTTACCTAGAAGGTTGGGTTAGGTACGATCACGACTAGTGAATTTTGGGTCGTGACAAAAAATTATATAAATTTGATACACTTTTTCGGCTACCAAATATAAATAGTTTCTGGCGCAGGCTAAAAGTAATAATACCCAATGAATAATGGACGCACCCCTTTGTCATTTTTCACATAATACCATATTTTTATATAGGAGAGAGCCTGGGGGAGGGCCTAGTAAAGCTTTGAATTAGGCCCTCAAAATTTTGAGACCTAATATTTTTTAGGAATTTTTACATACTTATACACTATTAAAAACTTTATTACCCTCCCTACTCAAGTTCCAATTTAATTACCTCCTATATACATTTACCAATTATATACACTTTAGGAATTAAATGAGTATCCCTTTATATAGGAATTAATTATTTTTCATCCTTCTTCTCTCTCCCGCATGCTCTCTCTCTCCCTACGTGTCTCTCAATCTCTCAATACCGAATTTCAGTAATGTAGAGCAAAGGAAAAGAGAGCAGAAATTCCACCATTGACAGCCATTAAAAAGTTTTGAAGGTTTGAATTCGAATTTGGAATTTCAAAAAATATTATGTGTTTGAATTGTGTGTTGTTGCAAACAATTGGAAATTCTCTCTACGTCTCTCTCCATCTCTCAATCCTTAATTCCTGTAATGTAAAGCAAAGGAAAAGAGAGCATCAACTCCACCATTGACAGCTATTAAAAAGATTTAAAGCTTTGAATTCGAATTTGGATTTTCAAAAACCATTATTTCTTTGTATTGAGTGTTGTTTCAAACAATTGAGAATATTGTTTGGAGTTTATGTCTCAATTTTGAAGGTGTTTTGGTGAAGATTAGACTTGATTTTGGCTGAATTTTAGACTGAAACTCGAAGAAGAAGAAGAAGAAGAAGAAGAAGAAGAAGAAGAAGAAGACACGACATACATTATACTGCAGAAATTGTAGTAAAGTTGTAGTAAAATTGTAGAAAAATATATTCTGTTGTTTATATATATACATATAATTTAAATATTGTATGAAAGTTGATGTATAAAATTGTATTTAAGTTGTATGATATTGTAGTTGTATATAACTGCGCAGAAATAATGTGTGAAAGTTATAGATAAGTTGTATAATATATAATTAGTTGTATAAAATTTATTTTTACTATGTATAAATCAGATAAAAATGATATATTGTATAAAATTTATATTTAAGTGGTATGATATTGTAGTTGTATATACTGGGTAGAAATAATATATGAAAGTTGTAGATAAGTTGTATACTATATAATTTATTTTTAATTTGTATTTTGTTGCAGATGTATTAAATTTATACAAAATTTATTTTTAATTTGTATATTGTACCATGACGTTATATATTAACCATCATTGATCTAATCGAAGCCCTCATGTAATAATCATGATACTATAGTTCAGAGTACATATCAAGTTATTGAAATTTCTTGGTCTATTGGGAATTTTGCAAGATGTGCAACCAGAATCTTTGAAATATTTTTCATTATCTAAAATTATACTTGTGCTTTTAACAATTCTTTATATTCTATATTTTTTCTGGTACAATTGTTTACACTCCATGTAATAGATCCGTCATTCTTTAGTGATCAAAGAAATAATTTAATTTCGGCGCGCTATTGACGAAATACAACGAAAGCCAACCACCACAAATTTCTTGGCCGAAGAAGTTCCCCATTTACAAGAATACGGAAAATAGGAGGGGAAAATGTGTGTGTGTGAGAGGAGATCCCCACGCTCTCCCTCGGTCTCTCCGTCGCAGTTTCTATTTCTCCATTTTGTATCTTCCAATTCATTGAACTTAGTTTGATACTCTGTTTCCATCTTCCATACTTGTAAAACTGCCCAAGTTAAATGGAAGAGAGAATTTGGGCGGTGTTCTTTAGCGATATCTTCTCTAAAAGAAATGTTTTGTGACGACCTAACTGGTCGTTTTGCTTTCTAGAACTCTGTTCCCCTAACTAAGACTTCCCGTACTTGCTTTTTCTGATTTATGACTTGCGGGGATGATTGGTTCAGGATTTGGAAGAGTTTGGGTTGAAATCGGAACACTTGGTTCCTTAAGGTTGGCTTAATAGGCCAAGTTTGACTTCGGCGACATTTTTGAGTAAACAAACTCAGACTCGGGATTTGACAGTTCCAATAGGGTGTACGATAATTTCGGACTTGGGCGTATGCCCGGATGAAGTTTTGGATAACCCGGGAGCATTTTGGCACCTAATAGTGAAAGCTGGCTCTTCAATGTTTTTAGAAGTTCTTTAAATTTGGTTTAGAGCGGATTTTTGTGATATCGAGGTCCAAATGGAATTTCGAGATTGGGAATAGTTCCATAGTGTCATTTAAGACTTGCACGCAAAATTTGGTATCATTCCGTGTGGTATAAGTACGTTTCGGCACATTGGAAGTAGATTGAAGAACTTGAAGTTCATAAGTTTGATTCAATTGGTTTTAGGGTGTGATTCTTAGTTTTAACGGTTTTTCGGGCATTCCGAGGGTTCGAGCAGGTCTGTTTTATGATTCCAAACTTGTTGGTATGTTCGGGTGGGGACCCCATGGGCCCCGAGTGTCAATCAGAAGAGGCTCGGACCAAGTTCGAAAATTAGCAAGAGCTAAAGCTCCAGTTGCTGTCTTAACAGCCCCTGCGGTTGGTCAGTGCAAGTGCGAGCTCGCAGGTGTGGTTAGAGATTTGCAGATGCAGCCCAAGGAGAGGAGCCAAGGATCCGCAGATGCGACCCTTTTTCCTGCATAAGCGGACTGTAGAAGCAGATACCTGTCCACAGGTGCGGCCCCAACTGGCCGAGCCCATTTCTGCAAAAGCGGACAATCATCCGCAGATGCGATCAACGCACTGCAGGTGCGGAAATCGTAGAAAGCAGTGAGTTCATGTAATATGGGACTCAAGCCATTTTCACTCATTTTCTCTCACTCTTTGGACGATTTGTGGAGCATTTTGAGAGGGATTTCCACCTAGCTTTTGGAAGCAAGTAATTAATACATAAATTTTTGGAAGATTCGAACATGAAAATTGGTAGAAATTATGGGTTAGATGAAAAACCTAGGGTTTGACAAGAATGAGATTTTCACTATGAAATTGACCATGAAACTTAGTGATAATCATATATTTATGTTTCTTAGGTTAGGGGTAACAACTTCCTTCCAAAGTTTCCGGAATCCGGGCACGTGGGCCCGGGGTGAATTGTAGGAATCTCGTCTTTGGGGTTGGGTAATCAGTTTAATAGTTAGAATATGAACTTTTGAACCTATAATGATTAGTTTTGGATTGTTCGACTCCGGTTTGAGGGTTTGAGCGCATTCTTGAGTTTGGAAGTAGGCTTTGAAGCAAGGTAAGTCTCTTTTCTAACCTTGTAAGAGGAAAATTTCTCCATAAGTGAACTTATTAATATATGATTAATTATGGGGGGATACGTACACACAAAGTGATAAGAGTCCATACGTAGCTACTATTCTTGTTATGTCCGGGTAGTTCTAGGCTTACACCGTGCTTTGTGGGTACCATTATCTAAATATAGTTATTGATTTGCTTTGAATGGAACTAAGTTGAGGATTTCAAAATTTTAAAGGTTTCAAGTAAATTATTATTTTGAAAAGAATTGAGGAAAATTACGTTATATTTATATTTAACCGCGTCGCAAGTATATTCCGCGAGTGGGGTGACTTATTTCACTACTCTCATGGGAGCGGGCCGTTCGCCTCGGCAGGTTAATAGATGCATCTATGGTTCGCACCGTTCGACCCTCGGCAATGCACAGTTTACTTTTATGTTGGATCGGGCCGAACGTCCTCGGTGGTATTTGTGTGTGATAATAGAATTGGAACTCTTTATAGTTTGTATGAATTGTTGCTTGAAAGGTCACTTGTTTTAAATATAGATAGTGCCTTGACTTCTTAAATATGACGAAAGGATTTTCAGTTATTATTCTTGTTTGAGCTTGTTATTATCTACATACATTATGATTTAAGAATTTGAACTTCATATTATTATATTGTTGGCCCTAGTAAGTGTCAGAGTCTACCCCTTGTCACTACTTCTTCGAGGTTAGATGAGATACTTACTAGGTACATATTTTTATGTACTCACACTATACTTCTGTACTTGATTGTACCGGATTTGAGGCAGGTGCATCTGGCATCAGTCGACGCGTAGACTTGACTCCTCATTTTGAGATTTCTCCTTGAGCTGCCCTTTTGAGCCGTTCTTCAGCAGCTGGAGTCTCTCTCTTATGTCTTTATTTTCCTGTCTATTCCTTTCCAGACAGTAGGATAGTATGGTTTTGTATATTCTACTAGATTTCTCACATACTTGTGACACCAGGTCTTGGCACACACACTAGTAAACCTATGATTTTGGTTTACTTTTATGATTACAATTCGTATTTATTGCTTCCAGTTATTTATGCTTAAATTTTAAACTCCTAAATTTTTATCAAATAAGAAGAGGTCATCACTCGCTAATTATTAAAAAGTGAATTCACTAGTTGATTAGTGTTGGCTTGCCTAACAACGGTATTGGGTGCCACTACGGCGTAATATGGAATTTGGATCGTGACAACATGGTATTAGAGCACTAGGGTCACGTAGGTCTCACAAGTTTTGGGCAAACCTTCTAGAGTCTTGCAAATTGGTACGGAGACGTCTGTATATATTTTCGAGAGCCTATAGGGTATTAGTAAACTATTCTTTATTCATCTCCTATCGTGCAGTTGATGGTATGTTAAATTTCCTATTTCTATTCTCTCACAGATGGTAAGGATGCGTACGACGAACGTTCCAGACCCGGGAGGAGCTGCTCCCCACGTTACTAGAGGCCGAGGCAGAGACCGGGGGCGGGTAATGGCTTGAGGTAGGGGATGAGGGCATCCTAGAGCTGCCCTAGTAGCACCACCGGCGGATCCATTAGAGGATCCCATTATTGAGTATCAAGGCGAGGTATCCGCAGCAGAGCCTGCCCCGATGGATTTCATGATAGCACCGTGCTTTCAGGAGGTCGTGGGTCGTATCTTGCGGTTCATGGACTCTATGACTCAGGCTGGTTTATTTCCAGCAGTCCCAGCCACATCTTAGGCAGGAGGGGGAGCGTAAACCCCTACTGCTCAGGCCCTTGGGCACGCAGGTGACGTATATCAAACTCCAAGTACACTACCCGTGGGCGGTGCCCAGCTAGTTACCGCAATAGTACTTGAGCCTAGACCAGCTGCGGACAGTGATTTGTAGAAGCTACTAGATATATGGACTAGACTACACCCTCCTATCTTCGGGGGTGAGCGACATGAGGACCCCTAGGACTTTATTGATCTGTGCAGGGATAACATGAGGATATTAGAGTCTCATGGAGTAGATTCCACCGCTTTCTAGTTTGAGGGCATGGCTCGTAGATAGTGGCAGTCTTCTTCTTGGCAGACCAGCAGGTTCTCCTCCCATAACATGGGATCAGTTTACACGACTTCTATTGGACATGTATATTCCACCCTCTTTGAGGGACGAGTTACGGTGTTAGTTTGAGCACCTCGAGTAGGGTCAGATGTTTGTGACCGATTATGAGGCGAGATTTTCTTAGTTGTCTCGCCATGCACTTATGGTACTTTCTACGGACGTAGAGAGAGTGTAAAGATTTATTGCAGGGTTGCACCTCGGTATTCGGGCTAGCATGGCCCTGGAGGTTGTGATGGGCACTGATTATCATCTAGTGGTGGAGATTGCTCGGAGGATTGAGGGCTATCGCCAGAGGGGTAGATAGTAGATGTAGCAGGACAAGAGGAACCAATTCTCTAGAGAGTTTAGAGGTTCCCCAGCTAGGGGAAGAGGTCAGTTTGGGGTCAGCCTAGTAGGCCTATATATCCAGCACCACCAACCCCTCGGGGTGCTCCAGCGTGACCCTATTTCAGCGCTATACCAGAGAGTTATTACGGCCACTAGTTCATCAGGGTTCTTCCAGTGCCTATTTCAGTGCCATGCCAGAGAGTTCACACCTCCCCCCAGCCATTCAGGGTTCTCCTAGTAGGTATTGAAGCCATCAGGGTTGGACATCGGGACAACTGTCTATGGCACCATAGGGTTGTTACGAGTGTGGGTATCCGGGTCACATGAAGAGATTTTATCCCAGACTTCGGGGCAAGGCAGTACAGCAGGGTCATTAGCCTATGATTATAGCACCAGCCGTCCAGCCGCCCAGAGGCGGAGGGTAGGCAGGTTGGGGACGTCCTAGAGGTGGAGGCCAGGCAGGGGGAGGTCATCCAGCTATTGTTTAGTTAGGTGGAGGCTAGCCAGCCGGCGCTCCAGCTAGATTCTATGCCTTTCCGGCCAGACCAGATGTAGTAGCCTCAGATCCCGTGATCACAGCTATTATTTCTATATGCGATAGGGATGCTTCGGTATTATTTAATCTAGGGGCTACCTATTCATATGTGTCATCTCTGTTTTCTCATTTCCTGGATATTCCTCGTGAGTCTTTGGGTACTCCGGTTTATATGTCCACTCATGTGGGCGATTTTGTGGTTGTGGATCGGATCTACCGTCCTGTGTGGTAACATTATGTGGTTGTGAGACTAAGCAGACCTCCTGTTACTTGATATATTTGACTTTGAAGTCATCCTAGGCATGGGTTGGTGTCACACCTCCCTTTTTCACACACCGAGAGGGTATATAAAGGAGTTTTTCTAATTAAAGGACAATCGAAATGGAGTTATTTGTTTATTAAAAATTCAGAGTCACCATTTGGGATAACTTATGGTGTCCCAAGTCACCAGTTCAAATCCCGAATCAAGGAAAGGATTGACTCTGTATTACAGTCCGCGAACTAGAAATTCGGGTTAGGAATTCTATTAAACCGGGAGAAGGTGTTAGGCATTCTCGAGTTCCGTGGTTTTAGCACGGTTTCTCAACTGTTATAAATGGCCTATTATCTGATTTTAGTACAAGTTTAAAAATTTATGTGCATTTTTAACTGTAAAACCTCTTTTATTTATTTTAAAGAAAGATTTGCAACATCATTTAAAATATGTCTTGAACCACGTCACATAAATGCACCCACAATCTGTAACATATTTTACATAACATTGTTGGGATTTGGATTTGGGTCACATAAATATGCACCCGAATTTAGGAAGGTAAATTATTACAATAACGCGTCTAAAGCAACTATGCATTTTTAACTTTGCTATGGCCATGAAAATTCGCTAAATGGCAAACCTCAATTTCTAAGGATTGAAATTAATTACCCGAGGGCCATAAATTATGCTTGGATAAGGTGACACATCTCAAACCAATTTTAAAAGAAAAAGTTCAAACGAAACTTTGAAGGCACACCTTACGTTTAAATGTCGAGAATTCTTGATTGAGGTTACGAGAGCCTTAAACTATTTATATTATAACACATGGCTTATCTCGATTATTAGAGGATTCGGTTAATTGATTAAACAAAGAAGGAATTTGAATCCTATTTCGAGACTAACGTCCGAATTAGGTGAAAGAAAAAATCTTGAAGAAGAACATGGTAAATTATTTAAAAGATACAGAACAGCTCAGACCATCAACACCGTTTGGATGGAAATTAAAAGGGTAGGCCCAAATAATACAAAATACAGAATTCTTATTTTTGCAAATCTCTTCAAACATGGGCCCAATCTAAGCCCAACTCTTTCAGGAGCCTAAAAATGAGTCAGTATAGGAGCAAACAAGCTATTAGTTACCAATATGCGTACAATTAGTTTTCAAATAAGTTTTTAACTACTTAATGGACAATCACACGAGATCTTCAACAGTGACAAGATTATTGAAACTAGTTGAAAGTTAAATTTTGAGAGTTGTACGACAAGCGACTTTAAATTTCAAAGCCTCCAGCTAACTTGAAGTAATGACATGGAATTTAAACTTCAATTGGGTTTCATATTAATAAAAACCCTGTAAGCCCTTGAATAGCCATGACCTTAAAGAAACCAAGTATAATTACATAACATTCAGACAATATTAGACAATCCAATATTGGCCTAAATGTTATTGCAAATATACTCAAGGCAATTCCTTTACCTAAACCAAATTAAAACCAAATTGATAACAAAAAAATCTGATTCAAAATAGTGACATGCTTTTAATAATCCAATCTTACCCTATCCATGATCAATGCCTAGTCAAAACAGCTTGAGCACTAAATATTACAGCTATTATGAGATAAGAAAAAAAAAGGAAGATATTCAAACTACAAATAACATAAGTCCTTGAACATATTTCAAATCCAAACTTCATATTACACTTAAGTGATGTCCATGGTGCTGAAAATATCTGAAAATAAAAGGGAAAGAAGTGAAGAAGCAGTAAACAACAACAGCCCGGTAATCAGAAAACAAAGCAGAGAACCAGCTTGGTTTAGGCAATAAAACAGTAACACCAGACAATAAATAACTTTAAACCAGACTTTCAAAATCAAAATCAAGCCATTTTCAAACAAATGCAAAGTCTAGGCTCCCAGGGGTTCTATCTAGTGAAGGGAATCCTAAATTCACAACCTAAACAGAAATTTTAAAGCAATCTTCACCAAGAAAATGCAGAACAGTCAGTGTTCAAAGAAAATCCCAACCTTGTTAGTTTTTTCAGTTTTTTATCTCTTTAATTCTCTTAACTCTCTCTGTTTTCTTCCTAGAACTCTTAGTTCTCTCTTGTTATTTCTCTTAGACTTTCTGTATTTTTAGTGTATTCAACTCTCAAATATCTTTGTGTAACTGTTAGTGTCTCTCTGTGAATTCTCTTAGACTCTATAGGATCTCTCTGTGTTCTTGCACTTTCAATTCTCTGCCTCAGTGTATCTGTGTGTGTCTCTATGGATTTCCTTTCTTGTCTCTTAATGAATTCTCTCCCCATCTCCTCACTTCTATATATCAGTGTGTGTTTTTTCTTATCTCCAGACTTTGTTCTTGTTCTTTATCTCAGAATTCTCTCATCTATTCTTGAATTCTTTCAATTCTATCTCTCAAGCTCTGTTCTTCTATATTCTCAGTATATCCTTAACCTCTTAAACTCTAGACCCCTCTTCAATGTTCTTAATTCAGTCCTTAAAAGGGGCATTAAATTAGTGCCTTCACCATTACAAAATCTCATTCCCATTTTAATTGTATACACTATCTTAGTGCTTTTTTTTATTGAGTAGTGCATTTCCTAGACTCTATTATTAGCAGCCTCCTATTTCAATTATTGATGTATTCTATACTATCTAAGTTGACCCCTAAAACTTCTATTATTACCCCCCTAAACCAGACCACAATAGGTCAAATCCTATCTACTTAAACCCCAAAATGACTGGGTTGTTCTTGCACAAATGGGTCATAGCCAGACCTTAAGGAAAAACAACACAATTGCCCAATTAACAGATGGTAAGCATAAAGTAACATACATGCTGAAATGGTTTTGGCAATTTGAAAATTTAGACTAAAATGACTTATTAAACTAAAATTAACCAAGCCGACAAATCTGAATTAAGTTAAATTACGGACTAGCTACACTGATTTAGAACTAATCATGTATGAACAAATGACTCTGGAACAAATAAAAATGATTCAAGCAGAGGAGAAGAAGCAGAAAAATAGAAAAAGAACGAAAAAATTGTAGAAAAGAAATAACAAAAAAGGAAAATACCTAAAAGCCTCGGACAAGAAAAGCTGCGATGAATCTTCAAATCTTCAGATTTTTCGGCTCAATCTGAGATTAATCATGTGCTTTTTCATCAAAACACACGAATAAAATCAGAATGAACCTAAAATCTTCAAAGAAATCTCGAATCGGAAAACTTGGGCTTTTAGGGTTAAGCTTTGATTTAATATTCGAGTAGTTAGGGCAAGATTCGAGGAAAATGGAGCGGGAATTTGGAAAGAGGGGGTCGTGCTTGTTCTGGGGTGTAATTTTTGTGGCGTTTGGAGATGGCGCCGCCACCCTAAGGCGGTAGGGGAACGGTGGCGGCGATAGGGTTCTAAGGGCATCTCTGAGAGAGAAATGAAAGAGATGAGATGGGGGGGGGTGAGGTTTGAGGGGTGTGGATATATTGAAATTATCGATTCAATTAGGGCCATTGGATGATTGGAATCCAACAGCTCTGATTGAATTGATAATTGAAACGGGTCGTTTGGCTAAAAAGGGGGCTGGATCGGTTCAGGAGTCGGGTCGGGTGTTGGGCGAAGTACTGGACCGTTCGATCAAACAAGATCGACGGTCGTGATCAAACCTATTCGGATGGTGTCATTTTGCCCTGGCTTGGGGCAGACCAGATTTTGACGGGTTCTGGGCCGGTTTGGCCGGGTTTGAGGAACAAAAAATTTGGGCCTGCTGGTCTTAAATTAAAACAAGCCCAACTGATTCTCTTCTTCTTTTATTTCCTTTTCCTTTTCCATTTTTTTTCAAAATTCTTCTGAAATTAAATTAAAAATAAATCTAAATTAATTCCTATCAAATTATCCTATCAAATTAAATTAATTAACTCCAAATTATGATTACCATAACTAAGTTAAGTACCAAATTAAAGGGAGAATTACCAAAAATCAAAATTAAAATTAAAAATAAAAAATAGACTTTTTTGTGATTTTCCATTTCTTGTAAATCAACTTAATTAATAATTAATTCTTAAAAATGCAAAGTTAAATCCTAAATGCAAATGCAACATCTTTTTTTTTTGTTCGTATTTTTCATTCATTAAATAAAATAAACATGCATAAACAATATGCAAACAATAACAGAAAAAGCCACAAAAATCCACAAAATTGCAAACCAATTAATTTGTTTGAATTTGTTGGAGTAATTCATATAGGGCGAAAATCACGCGCTCACAGCTACCCCTCTTTTTCCGAAAACACGAAGAGTTTTCGTGCAAAGATAAAGTGAGTGGATACGAGCTATTTTTGCCCGTTTGAATACTCCGTGGGAAGCTTCTTTTTGTTTTTGACAAAATCTGACCGAACCTCTGCTTCAAAGGTTTCCTACATATCCTTGGCTATAAAGGAATAAGGTCAGTATAGTTTGGGAAGTTTCGGTAGCTGGGACTACCGCGAAGCTGTGATTTCACTATTGTTGTTGTTGTTGCTGCTGCTGTTTATTGACCTCCTTATTACACCATGACAAAATAAAAGAAGCTAGACTCAGCTATAATCTATGCATTACAAAGATTTATTCCTAAACTTGATCTTGCGACTGTTGTTTCCTGGCTGACTTGTATTCTTCTGCTGGAGTTCCTTTGTCGCTGACTTGAATTGTATTTTTGAGATGCTTTCCCTTTTCTTCAGGCGAGTACCTGATTGTTAAACTTTAAACGTCTTCATTTGACTGCTATTGCCTTTCCTTGAATTACTTCCTTTTGTTCTTTTTTCTTTCGTTTTTCAGGTGGTTTCCTGATTATCAACACTTGATTTGCCTTGTTCTCCAGGTGGGCTCCTGATTACCGATGCTTGATTTGCTTTGTTCTCCAGGTGGGCTCCTGATTACCGATGCTTGATTTGCTTTGTTCTCCGGGTGGGTTCCTGATTACCGACGCTTGATTTACTTTGTTCTCTAGGTGGGATCCTGATTACCGACGCTTGATTTGCTTTGTTCTCCAGGTGGGCTCCTGATTACCGACGCTTGATTTGATTTTTTCTCCAGGTGGGCTCCTGATTACCGCCGCTTGATTTGCTTTCTATTCTTTGAAACTAGTGTTGTCCTTCACTGTTCTTCAGATGGGCACCTTACTTCAATAAAATAGACAAAACAAAAGAAATTTTCCTGCCCCAGTTTGGTAGCCGGACGCATTTGTGAGTATTAATTGAATCATGTTACTAAATATCTCTAAAAATTTGAAAGCTAAATCCCATTATCTAGGAGGGTCCTGAAAACTTCTGGTAAAATGCATGTTTCAAAGCTGCATTATTTTTCTTCTATTGAACCTTGTTATCTAACTTGGTCTTGAAACTTCATCCCATTATCCAGGAGGGTCCTGAAAATTTCAAATTAGATATTATCTTTCGAGTGACAATTTTAAAGCTAAACTATACTTCCCTACAACAAAACTTACGCTAAAACTTGTTATCTAATGGAATTTCTTAAAGTTACGTCCCATTATTCGGGAGGGTCCTTAAAATTTCCAATTAAATTGGGGAAAAAGGTGGAAATTGATGGGGGTTCTTCTTGGGGAAAAAGGTTGAGGAGGCAGAAAATCATAGCCACCAGTCTGGGAAGGAAGAGAAGTCAGAATCTTTGTCCTCATGGGGGAAAAGGTGGAAAAAGATGGTGTTTCTTCTTGGGGAAATAAAGTGGAAACAAGTTCTTTTTAGTCCCTCTGTTGGCCAGCCCGAGAGATGGATCTATGAGGGTCTCCCAAAATATGCTGAATTCCGAGGCCTCTAGGGGTAATGCCCAAAATGTATCTCAAGCATGCAAACTTCGAAGTTTCACTTATATTCCTTTGGGGTGCATTTATGGTAAATTCTACTACTCATGATTATTTTTAATTTTAAACTAAGTCCCATTTTCAAGGAGGGTCCTGAGAATTTTACGGTCAAACCTGTTTGGTGCTTACCTTTCCTTACGGAGGGTTTCTCCGACACAAATGACATTTTCTGTCCCTGTCTCAATCAAAGAAAAATCTTGTCAATTTAGAATGTGATGATTAGTTGTGATACTCTTGCTAGGGATGGTTTTTTTCTCTTTGCCATGCTCTGCTTCGCCTGACTGCCTTGAACTTGGTCGAAAATTTCTGACCTTCTGATTGATCCTTAGCCGCAGGACCCCTAACTGTTGTTTTTCACTTTTGACCTTCTTATGTGACCCTATAAATCTCCCACGAGATCCTAAACCATTTCACCAATTGAACTTTTAATGACACCTTTACGTCTCATCATACTATATCCGGCATGTTCTAGCCACACTTCGCTTTGCACCATATTGGAAACTGGTAGTAAGCTTTGAAAATCCTTCTTATTTGTTAAAACCAAACTATCATTGAAAAAGACTTAGCTAAATAAAACCAAAAGAAATGAAATGCGATGATTTTAAAAGATAGGAATAAAGAAGAAAATCCTCCTCTAGAAGACTGTTTGAGAGAGGAAAAGAAACTTATTTGAATGGAGTAACCGACCCTAATGATCATGTTGTGCATTTTGGATTAATCAACCCAGTCTATTAAACCAATCAGTTTTCCAATAACCCGGTCTATTAAACCAATCAACTCCTTTCATGTTGTGCATTTTGGATTAATCATGTTGTGCATTTGAATGGTCTTACTTTGTGCTTCAAGATTCCCACAACCCAACTTTTTGCTGAATCACCAACCTTGTTCAACTTGTGATGCCCTGAAGGATCTTTACAGTCAAACGTCTCTCATTTGTTCCTTTCCAATTCCTTGTCTCCTTATGGTGCCTGTGAAGGTTTTTACCAATAAGACTCTCTCATTTTTTACTTTCTCTCAGCTTTCGTCGCCTTATGGTGCCATGAGGGTTTTCACCAATAAGGCTCTCTCATTTTTCATTTTCCTTGCTTTAGACCAAAGTGTTGTCCTTGATATGAATCCTCTTTATTTGCTTGACTTGGCATCTCTCGAAGATTGATCGGGAGGTATTTATTTGGATAGTAATGTGGGCTTTTGGACATGTTTGGAAAGAAAAGGGTATCAAAAAGGCTCGAAGCAACTCAAATGGGTTAATATTACAACTTTTGGAATCAAATTTCTTATCACAATTACAACTTCTGCCCCAGTTTCTTGCTTGGGGATCTTTTGATTTTTACTTTACTATGACCGGGTCGTGAGGCTGCCTACGTATTCTTAATATGAATCAGGTCAAACATAGTTCATACCTGAATTTCCTTGTTATTATACTTTCTCTTTTTACTTTTTTTTTTCTTTCTTTCTTTTCCTCTTTTCGGTATTGATTCCAAAACAGGGGTATGAAATAAAATAAATAAGTCTCAAAAGGGGAAACAAAGGGTAAAGTGTTTAGATAGCAGAACAAATTACTTTCGTCATTCCAATCTTTGAAATAATGCCAAATACAAACAATCAACAATTATGCCAAAGAAATCATACATAATATGTCTTGACTGCATCAGAATTGATAGCCATGTCTATGCATTTTCCTTCGATATCTGTTAAACACAACACACCATAGGACAATACTCTGGTCACAATGAATGGCCCTTGCCAATTCGGGGCGAACTTGCCTTTTGCTTCATCCTGATGTGGAAGGATACGTTTCAACACTTGTTGACCCGCTTCAAACCTCTGTGGACGCACCTTCTTATTATATACTCTTGTCATTCTCTGCTGATACAACTGGCCATGACACACCACTGCCAATCTTTTCTCATTAATCAAACTCAATTGTTCCAGGCGGGTTTTGACCCATTCATCATCGTCAATTTTGGCTTCTGCGATAATTAAAAGGGATAGGATTTCGACTTATGCGTTTATCACTACTTCGGTGCCGTATACACACAAATAAGGAGTTGCACCTACTGAAGTGCGAATAGTAGTGCGATAATCCAACATTGTAAATAGTAACTTTTCATGCCATTGCCTGGAACCTTCTACTATTTTCCGAAGTATCTTCTTTATGTTTTTGTTGGCTGCCTCAACTGCTCCATTCGCCTTAGGACGATATGGGATGGAATTGCGATGTGTAATCTTAAACTATTGACATACTTCTTTCATCAAATTACTGTTAAGACTAGCACCATTATCCGTGATGATCACCTTCGGGATCCTAAATCGACAGATGATATTTGAGTGAACAAAATCAACCACTGCTTTCTTGGTCACAGACTTGAAAGTTTTAGCCTCAATCCACTTGATGAAATAATCAATGGCCACCAGAATGAACCTGTGCCCGTTGGATGCTGCTGGCTCAATTGGTCCAATGACATCCATGCCCCAAGCAACGAAGGGCCATGGTGGCGACATTGTGTGCAATTCCGAGGGTGGAGAATGAATTAAATCTCCGTGTATCTGACATTGATGACATTTGCGCACAAAACTGATACAATCTCACTCCATGGTGAGCCAATAGTAACCTGTGCAGAGAATTTTCTTTGCCAATATATATCTGCTCATATGTGGTCCGCAGACTCTCGAATGTACTTCAGACATGACAGCCGTGGCTTGTCTAGCATCTATGCATCTTAACAATCCAAGGTCTGGTGTTCTTTTATATAAAACTCCTCCATTGAAGAAAAATCCATTTGCCAACCGTCGAATTGTTCTCTTTTGATCTCCCGTGGCTTGCACCGGGTATATCCCCATTCTGTTGTATTCCTTGATATCGTGGAACCATGGTTCGCCATCAAGCTCTTCTTCTACCACATTACAGTAAGCATGTTGATCATGGACTTAAATATGCAGAGGATCGACATAAGCTTTGTTCGGATGGTGTATCATTGCTGCCAAGGTAGCCAAAGCATCGGCAACCTCATTATGGACCCTTGGAATATTCTTGAACTCCACTAATCAAAATTGTTGACAAAGATCATGCAAGCATTGTCGGTACGGTATGAGCTTCAAATCTCGTGTTTCCCATTCTCCTTGAATTTGATGTACCAGAAGATCCGAGTCTCCCAAGACCAAGACTTCCTGGACATCCATGTCTGCAGCTAGCCTTAAACCCAAAATGCATGTCTCGTACTCAGCCATATTGTTAGTACAATAGAAACGAAGCTGAGCCATAACATGATAGTGATGCCCTGTATCAGAAATAAGCACAACTCCTATTCCAACTCCTTTCATGTTTGCAGCCCCATCAAAGAAAAGTTTCCAACCTGGTTTTTCAATCTGTTCCAGTTCATCAATATGCATCACCTCTTCACTGGGAAAATAAGTCCTCAATGTCTCGTATTCTTTATCGACCGGGTTCTCGGCCAAATGATCGACTAATGCTTGGGCTTTCATTGCGGTCCGAGTCACATAGACATTGTCAAACCCTATGAGCAAAATCTGCCAATTTGCAAGTCTCCCTGTGGGCATAGGCTTTTAGAAAATATACTTCAATGGATCCAGGCGAGAAATGAGGTAAGTAGTGTAGGGCGCAATATGTCCTCTGAAGGTGAGAGTACTTAACCTCATAAGCTGTGAACTTCTTGCTAAGATAGTAGATGGCCTATTCCTTCCTGCCAGTGATGTCATGCTGACCCAATACACAACAAAATGAATTTTCTAGGACCGTTAAGTAAAGAATCAAAGGTCTCCCTGGTTCCGGTGGGACCAGCATAGGTAGGTTTGAAAAGTACCCTTTTATCTTATCAAATGCTTCTTGACACTCCTCAGTCCACTTAACCGCAACATCCTTCTTCAGCAACTTGAAAATAGGCTCACAAGTTGTCGTTAGCTGAGCAATAAACCTGCTGATGTAATTCAACCCCCTAACAAACTCATCACTTCAGTCTTATTTTTCGAAGGTGGAAACTCTTGGATAGCTTTGATCTTTGATGGATCCAGCTCGATGCCTCGCTGGCTGACTATGAATCCCAACAACTTTTCGGATGGAACACCAAATGCGCATTTGGCAGGATTAAGCTTGAGGTTGTACCTGCGAAGCCTCTGGAAAAACTTCCTCAAATCTCCGATGTGGTCGGACTGCTGCTTCAACTTTATGATCACATCGTCTATGTACACCTCAATTTCCTAGTGTATCATATCATGAAACAAAGTAGTCATTGCCCTCATGTAGGTTGCACCAGCGTTCTTCAAACCAAACGGCATTACCCTGTAGCAATAAGTTCCCTACGGCGTGATGAATGTCGTCTTTTCTGTATCTTCCTCATCCATTAGAATCAGATAATACCCAGCATAGGAATCCACAAAAGATCCAATCTCACACTTGGCACAATTATCGATAAAATATGGATATTGGGTAGTTATCCTTTGGGCTTGCTTTGTTGAGATTGCGGTAGTCAATGCATACTCTGATCTTGCCGTCCTTCTTTGGTACTGGCACAATATTAGCTAACCAATCGGGATATCGAGTGACCCGAATAACTTTTGCATCCAACTGCTTGGTGATTTCTTCCTTAATCTTCACACTCATAGCAGTTTTGAATTTTCTCAATTTTTGCTTAACGGGAGGGAATGCAGGGTCAGTGGGAAATTTGTGAACCACTAAATCAGTGCTTAAACCCGGCATGTTGTCATATCACCATGCAAAAAAGTCTTTAAATTCAATATGTGCTTTGATTAATTCTTCCCGGATAGTTGGTTCAAGATGGACGCTTATTTTAGTTTCTCTGATATTATCGGCATCCCCTAAATTGATGGATTCTGTATCATTCAGGTTGGGTTTGGGTTTTCCTTCAAAGTGACTTAGTTCCTTACTAATCTCTTTAGAGGCTTCATCCTCATCATATTCTAATTCGTAATCACAATCTACTTCTTGAACTGTTATTTCGAAATTAGATTAATTTTTTAGACTAGGCTGAGGATTCCTCATGCATGCCATATCATTAGAACCGGCATAAAAAGAACTGTACCGAAAAGAAAAGAAAAACAAAAAAAAATTATCAGGAATGATGAAGAAGGGAAATTGCATTTCATTGAAGGATAAAAGATAACAAGGTTTGCACACTCAAAAAAAATGAAAAATCTGGATTACAACCCTGGAATAATCCAGATAAACTGAAGGAAAATCAAAGCAAACTACTAAGACTCCTTCCGAGTGGGGAGAGGAGTAGCCTTCCAATTATTGAGCTTTGTTTCTGGCCCTACAAATTGCACTTCTGCATTACTAGAACCTTCTCCACTTTCCACCATGTTCACACTATCGAACAACTTCTCGAATATTTCAATTAACTCCTTATCAAGATCAATCACAGCACTGGGAATTGTTGTTACCGGTCATTTTCTGGCATCGGACTTGACAAATTATCTGGAGAGACTTAGGACCGGCTTTGGAAGGACCCATGCTCTCTGTTTCATCTTTCTGGCTCTTTTTATGTCTGCGACTGTGGGCTTGAATCCTAGACCAAATGTTCCCAAGTTTTCAGGGAGGGACACCGGCTATATGATGCCTTGCAGAGATGAACCCAAACCTGTCCCAGGCACAAAACCATTCTTCAACATTTCATAGGCCACCATGACTGATACGGAGGTTATCTTCGAATTCGAAATGTAATTCCCCTCTGGAACTTTCTCTACCAACATCGTGTCACAAACCTGGTAGACCCACGGTCCCTTGTGATTTTCCACTTCAATGAATGGTACAATGGCACCGCTGTGAGCGCACAAACTGTCTTCTCCATGCACAACTATCTCCTGTCTATCCCATTCAAATTTGACAATCTGGTGTAGTGTTGATGGGACTGCTTTAGCGGCATGAATCCACGGTCGACCTAACAACAGATTGTAGGAAATAGCTATATCCAGCACCTGGAATTCCATTGTGAACTCAACTGGCCCTATTGTTAGCTCCAGTATTATATCCCCCACCGAATCTTTGCCTCCGCCATCAAATCCCCGGACACAGATACTGTTCTTCTGTACTCTCTTATCTTCTACTTTTAACTTACTTAGAGTGGAGAGAGGGCAGATGTTCGCACTGGAACCATTATCAACCAACACCCGAGTGACCACAGAGTTCTCACATTTCACCATAAGGTAAAGGGCTCTGTTATGCTCAGAACCCTCTACAAGCAATTCATCATCGGAAAAGGTGACTCTGTTTACTTCAAAGATTTTGCTGGCTATCTTTTCCAGATGATTCACAATGATTTTATCGAGAACGTGAGCCTCATTCAAGATTTTCATTAAAGCTCGGCGGTGCTCGTCTGAATGGATCAATAATGACAATAGTGAAATTTGAGCAGGTGTCTTCCTCAATTGTTCCACGATAGAGTAGTCCCGCACCTTCATCTTCCTCTAGAATTCCTCTGTTTCTTCTTCATTTACGGCTTTCTTCACCAGCACTGGGTTATCTTTGGAGATCTTGGCTTTTCTTAACTCATCGGGGGCAAAACATCTTCCCGAGCGAGTAAAAGCCTGGGTCTTGCAAACTTCTTCTTTGATTTCTTTCCCTTTGTAAGTTACTGTCACCCGTTCGTAATTCCATGGAATAACTCTGTTGTCGATTATCGGTAACTGGATTACTGGATTGAGATGACATGATCTGTGCTGGCACTTTCCACGATTACAACAGGTCAGCTTGCCACTCCTGGCGCAACCACTTTCATCCTTTCTTGCTTCGCTGCAATCTTACCTGAAATCCCCTTCTCAACTACCACGGATGGTTCAACACTCCTCTCGCTCGACTTGAGCACTAACTTCTCACTTGGTTGTTCAGCTGTCTTGGTTTCTCTGGACCGAAACATCATGACAGTCTGTGACGGCTTCTTAGGCTCTCCCCCCTTATGCACTATCTCAATCATATTTGTCTCTTGATGAGCTGACATCAGATTTCGGTTGATATTGGGTACCTCGGGAGCTTGGACTTCAATTATGTTGGTATTAATGAGCTCCTGGATAGCACTTTTCAAGTGCCAACACTTCTCTGTTTCATGACCTGGAGTACCAGAACAATACTCGCAACTTACCGAATAATCCAGATTTTTCAGGGGAGGGTTTGGCAATTTGGACTGTATCGGCCTCAGCATATCCAGTTGTCTTAGCTTGTGGAACAAACTAGTATATCACCCTCCCAATGGAGTAAAGCTTTTCTTTTTCTGCAACCTTTCATCCTTAAATGCTTGATTAGGCCGGAAACCTGGTCTAGGAGGATTTCAGTAGGCTCGTACAGGTGGATAAGTGTTTTGAGAATAGGAGCATGCCATTGCGCATGGGCAGGAAGTTGGTTGTATGCTTGGGCGTGATGGACAGAAAAATAAGGTTCTGATGGGGGTAATAGTGTTGGGGCGGATTATACTGGGTGTGGGGGTAAGTTTGGTGGGTTCGAGGCTGATTATAGTAGTAAGATGAGCCTCTGGGTCCGAACCAAGTTACTGAATCAACCATTGCCACGTCCTCTCTCTTCTTTTTCCCGATTTCTCCTATGCCGCCCTGTATGGCCTGAGTGGTTGCCTTAATAGCCGAATAGCTCATGATTTTATTTGACTTGAGGCCCTCTTCTACCATACCTCCTATTTTCACCACTTTATTGAAGGATTTTCCTATAGCTGAGACCAGATGGCCGTAGTAGGTAGGTTATAAGGCCTGTAGGAAATAATTAACCATCTCACTTTCTTTCATCGGAGGGTCCACCCTTGCTGCCTGCTCTCTCCATCAGAAACCATACTCTCTAAAACTTTCGCTGTGTTTTTTCTATAGTTTTATCAAGGACAATCGATTTGGAGCGATCTCAAGATTGTATTGGAAGTGACAAGCAAATGCCTGGGCTAGATCATCCCAGGTATACCACCTTCCACGATCCTGCCAGGTGTACCATTCCAACGCCGATCCGCTCAGACTTTGACTGAAATAAGCCATTAGCAATTCATCTTTCCCTCCAGCTCCCCTCATCTTGCTACAAAAACCTCTCAAGTGTGCTACTGGATCACCGTGCCCATCATATAAATCAAACTTGGGCATTTTAAACCCTGCCGACAATCGCACATTTGGAAACAGACATAGGTCTTTGTAAGCCACACTTACTTGACCTCCTAACCCCCTCATGTCTCTGAAAGATTGTTCTAAGCTTTTAACTTTCCTGAATATCTCCTCCTGTTCGGAATTTTTGGATGGTTTCTCAGCTTCTATCGGGAGGTCAAAATGAGAAGTATAGGAATAAGCTTTAGGAGCTTTGAAAGTGGGATCCAAGGGGTAGTATTGGTTATCCTGGGCTTGGAACACAAGCTCACTAGAAGATCGGTGTAGTGTAGTGGGTGGAGATGCTACGAAGACAAAACTGATTGGGGGTGGAGTTTATGTAAATGGTTTGAGTGGTGGAGCTTGCGGGGTTTGAGAGGTGGTGCCTTGGTAGTTATGGTAAATAGGAAATCCCGCAGATGGATTAACAGTAGGATGTTCCTGGGTTTGAGCCAATGGTGGAATGAAAGCAGGGTTAGTAGGGTAAGCTGATGGTGGTTGTCCTTTTGCCCAAGCTTGATACATTTCGGCCATTTGTTGTTTCATCTTATACATCTCTTCTTTCATTGCATTAACATCCAATTCTTCCACCTCTTTCGAAGAATCGATGACACTCGCATCAAGTTCCTAGTTAGACATGATTAATTCGCCCTTGGACGTGGTGTTGTATGGATGGGTTGCTAGTGTGCTAAGTAAACTAACAACTGCCTGAATTCTGGAAATCATCAACAAACTTGTTAGTGATTAGAGCTTAATAGATAGGCAATCACACATTGGAATGTAATGCACCTAAGAAATTTAACCATTTCTATCATGTATTTGCTCGGTTGCTTGTGTCATCCCGACTTTTCCTATTAATGACCTCTCCTTTTATTGTAACTCACACCTTTTCTTTTTTATTCCTTTTGTTTTCCTTTTCTATTTTATTTTATTTTCTTTCTTTTGGTTATGGTCGAATCCTATGGAGACTGCCTACGTATCATGACCCCGCATGAATCAGATCGAGCATAGTTGTGGCGGATAAGTGTAGAAATAAGATGTTTTGGAATTTTCATTTTTCATAAAAGGAAAATGTGTTTATTACAACGACACATTTTATATCAAAATTAACAGACTCTAAAAAACTCTAACAGCAAGATGACAATACAGCCCTAAAAATAGACTAACAGACTCTGACTGACAAATATAGACTTGAAGACAAACTGATAGACCCAAACAAAAGAAAATACAGATTCAAAAAGTCATGAATACATTAATGCTTCAAATGCTCCTGGTGCCCGTGGGACATCATTCGGTCTCGACACGGGCCTATATGCAAGATCCCTTTGAAGCCTCTCCAAGTAATTCATTATCTGGCGAACGAACGTCATCACTGTAGCGAAAAAAGAGGTACAAGTCATGTCCTCGCACGCTTGGCATTTCACAACAATGTAGTCAGCAATGGCTCTGATCCTCTCTCAGATTCTACCCTTTTCCTGAAGCAAATGCCCGACCTACTGATTTCGAGCTTTCAACACCTGAGTGTCGTGATGGTTTTGGTTTTCAACTGTTGTATTTATTCCTCCATATGAGCCATCAAATCATATCAGTGTTCCCTATCAGTTTTAAAGTCTTGGGCTTGCTTGGCCATCTCTTTCCCGAGGGTTGTTACTTTTCTCTTTAGATTGGTGATTTTCCCTTCATAATTCCTTTTCATTTGTTGTGCAGATCGTGCCTGCCCTTCCAATTGAACCCGGATTTTTGCTAGATTGGCCTCAGACTTTTCTAAGTCATCTTGACACTCATAGGCTTTCTTTCTCAGCCCGTCTATAAGCCTTTCATCCGCTCGACTTCTTTTCGGGTTTCTAGCAGTTATTCTCATCTTCTGGATTTGGGCTTTGAGGGCTTCATTTTCTTGAGTCATCTTCTTCTTCTCGCCTTCGTCTACAACGTCTTACAAACCCTTGTCAAACTGAAGGTCCATGACTTGCTTTTCTAGTCTGCTTATGTTGGCTCTGTACTCATTTTCTTTGGCCAGCCAATCCCATTGCTCTTGTAATGCCCCGACAAATTCTTGAAGATGGGGTATCTTGGCCGGTCTTCCAAACTCAAATTCCCTTTTATACCAAGCAAGGTATCCTGGTGCAAGTTCTCCGCTGGAAAGATCACGAACTCGAGTGTTCGCTATCAAATATTGACACTCGCTCCAGATTTGGCAGACTACGGCTTCATGAAACTGACCATCAGGATCGATTTCGACCACATGGCGACTAATATCTTCATCCATGGGAACCATTTAACATCTCCCTAATTGTCTCAAGACCCGGTATGGGGCATAAGTCCGGATACTCCTGAGATCCGTCAAAAGGAAATGAGGCCCGGTAGCTGGCATATATATGACCTCATCTACGGGAAGCCACCCAAACGTCCACTCTATTTGACTTGCATCGATGGAACGGAGATGTGATACTCATTCTGTGACCCCCTCTGGCAAGATGAACCCATCAACTCTTGTATGGAATTACTCTATGCAACTCTTCTCAATCGACCCATAACTCATGAATTGAGGACGATGACACAGATGTTCGATCATCCATATCTGTAACAACAAGTTGCACCCTTCAAAGAAGTCTCATCCGGCTTTGCAGGCTGTGAGAGCGCAAAAAATTTCAGACATTATCATGGGTGAGAGGGTACTTTTAGCCTGAGTAAGCAAAGTGGTGACAACCCCTGCTATACGTATATCGATATTCCCGTCTATCCGGGGAAATACCAAAATGCCCAAGAATACTACCATAAATGCAAAACACCTGTGCTCTTCCCATTTTAGGCGGTTTCCTTTGCTACAGATTTTGTTTTCTGGATTGTTAAACCCCCTACATGACCATATCTCTTGTATATAAACTGCAGAGTACAAAAAACAACTGCCAAATTTGGGTTGTGGACCCCCTACTATCTTTAATGAATCAAGGAACCTGTGTACGGCGACGACCCTTGGAGAAATCAAGTACTGGTGTCTCAGAGGAAGTTTAGGGCCCCCAATATATCCGGCTATTTCTTGCAAGGTTGGGGTGAGTTCAAAATCTAAGAAATGGAATACGTTGGGGGCCGGGTCCCAGAATATAACCAACGCCTTTATAATGTCTCCCCTGGGATTAATCTTCAACAGCCCGGTGAGGCCTCCCAAGTGTAGATTGCCCTTATCTTGCCCTAATATACCTAAATCATTCCACCACATATGCATCTCCAAAGGGATCTTGTTCACGACCGTTATTGGTAAATTTTGACTTGTGCTAATTCTGCACATTTATTAGGGTGATTTTAATTTGAAAAAAATCAAGATTCATTTTGACTCAAAAGTTATTACTATTTCAAAATTTTTATTAAAATATCCGGCTTTGTCAATATGGCCCTTCAGCACTCGATGAAGAAGATCTAAAGGCTGTGTTTGGTAACCGGCCAAAAAATTTGAGAAATGACCAAAGGCAGCTGTTCTCGCAAAAACGGCCTTCCGGCGCCCTTTTGGGGACATTTGGCTATTTTGGACAAGAATGATATCACCTTGCTTATGGCAAAACTATGACATTTATATACGCCTAATTTTTTGTTTCATTATTGTTTTTTTTTCAAAAATAGTTGGACCCGATGTGGGTTGCCTACGTATCCCACATTCGGTGAGAATCAAACTTAAATAGTTCTGCCAAAAAATAGAACCATTTTTTTTTCAAAAACAAAAAATTTTGGAAAAGTTTCACTGTATGTTTTTTGGAAAACATGTGTAATAATTAATTGATTTTTTTTTCAATTCTCTTCCTATTATTTAAAAACCGGTCAACATGCAAGTCCGAAGCAAGTAAATGCACAAGTAGCAAGTAAGATGCATCATCATGGTCCTTTTCATTTTTGGTGCACTTGTCCTAGACAGACCCAAGTGTTGAGTCTCCAAAGTCAAATCCATATGATGCAAAAAAACGTTCCTACTAGGGATCCGATATGAGGCTGAGTTATTCTAGGTTCAAAATCTGGGTATTTATTCTAGACTTGGGTACCCGAGCGGACAACTCGAGTCGAGGAGGGGGCTACGTACCAGAAACCAAAAGGCCATCCGACTTAGTAACTTGTATGAGCCTCTTTCTTATTTTAAGGTATTGATAATAACAGAACAGGGAGTCTCGACCAGCGAGCACATCCCCGAAGATTGAGAAGAGAAGAGTTTCGTAACAATTTATATACATTTCAGATAATATCAAAGCAGTAAAAAGCATCATTTAGCACATTAGGCCCAATCAGGTAAATAAAATCAGATGATAAATAAATCTAATATAACAATTATTCCAAGCTCGAATTCTTGAACCTTGAACAAAAGTTTGGGGTTCGATCCCCAGCGGAGTCGCCAGAGCTGTCACACCTCCTTTTTCACACCCGGGAGGGTATATAAGGGAGTTTTTCCAATTAAAGAATAATCAAAATGGGATTATTTGTTTATTAAAAAATCAGAGTTGCCACTTGGGATAATTTATGGTGTCCCAAGTCACCGGTTCAAATCCCGAATCAAGGAAAGGATTGACTCTGTATTATAGTTCGCGAACCAGAAATCCGGGTTAGGAATTCTGTTAATCCGGAAGAATGTGTTAGGCATTCCCGAGTTCCGTGGTTCTAGCACGGTTTCTCAACTATTATAAATGGCCTATTATCTAATTTTAGTACACGTTTAAAAACCTATGTGCATTTTTAACTCTAAAACCACTTTAATTTAATTTAAAGAAAGATTTGCAACATCATTTAAAATATGTCTTGAACTACATCACATAAATACATCCACAGTCTGCAACATATTTTATATAACATTATTGAAATTTGGATTTGGGTCACATAAATGTGCACTCGAGTTTAGGAAGGTAAATTATTACAATAACGCGCCTAAAGTTACTACGCGTTTTCAACTTTGCTATGGCCATGAAAATTCGCTAAATGGCAAACCTAAATTTCTAAGGATTGAAATTAATTACCCGAGGGCCATAAATTATGCTTGGCTAAGGTGACACATCTCAAACCAATTTTAAAAGAAAAAGTTCAAACCAAACTTTGAAGGCACACCTTACGTTTAAATGTCGAGAATTCTTGATTGAGGTTACGAGGGCCTTAAACTATTTATATTATAACACATGGCTCATCTCGATTATTAGAGGATTCCGCTAATTGATTAAACAAAGAAGGAATTTGAATCCTATTTCGAGACTAACGTCCGAATTAGGTGAAAGAAAAAATCTTGAAGAAGAACATGGTAAATTATTTAAAAGATACAGAACAGCTCAGACCATCAACACCGTTTGGATGGAAATTAAAAGGGTATGCCCAAATAATGCAAAATACAGAATTCTGATTTTTGCAAATCTCTTCAAACATGGGCCCAATCTAAGCCCAACTCTTTCAGGAGCCTAAAAATGAGTCAGTATAGGAGCAACCAAGCTATTAGTTACCAATATGCGTACAATTAGTTTTCAAATAAGTTTTGAACTACTTAATGGACAATCACACGAGATCTTCAACAGTGACAAGATTTTTGAAACTAGTTGAAAGTTAAATTTTGAGAGTTGTACGACAAGCGACTTTAAATTTCAAAGCCTCCAGCTAACTTGAAATAATGACATGGGAATTTAAACTTCAATTGGGTTTCATATTAATAAAACCCTGTAAGTCCTTGAATAGCTATGACCTTAAAGAAACCAAGTATAATTACATAACATTCAGACAACATTAGACAATCCAATATTGGCCTAAATGTTACTGCAAATACACTCAAGGCAATTCCTTCACCTAAACCAAATTCAAACCAAATTGATAACAAAAAAAAATCTGATTCAAAATAGTGACATGCTTTTAATAATCCAATCTTACCCTATCCATGATCAATGCCTAGTCAAAACAGCTTGAACACTAAATATTACAGCCATTATGAGAAAAGAAAAAAGAAGAAAAGGAAGATATTCAAACTACAAATAACATAAGTCCTTGAACATATTTCAAATCCAAACTTCATATTATACTTAAGTGATGTCCATGGTGCTGAAAATACCTAAAAATAAAAGGGAAAGAAGTGAAGAAGCAGTAAACAACAACAGCCCGGAAATCAGGAAACAAAGCAGGGAACCAGCTTGGTTTAGGCAATAAAACAGTAACACCAGACAATAAACAACTTTAAACCAGCCTTTCAAAACCAAAATCATGCCATTTTCAACCAAATGCAAAGTCTAGGCTCCTAGGGGTTCCATCTAGTGAAGGGAATCAGAAATTCACAACCTAAACAGAAATTTTAAAGCAATCTTCACCAAGAAAATGCAGAACAGTCAGTGTTCAAAGAAAATCCCAACATTGTCAGTTTTTTTAGTTTTTTATTTCTTTAATTCTCTTAACTCTCTCTGTTTTCTTCCTAGAACTCTTAATTCTCTCTTGTTCTTTCTCTTAGACTCTCTCTATTTTCAGTGTATTCAGCTCTCAAATATCTCTATGTATCTGTTAGTGTCTCTCTGTGAATTCTCTTAGACTCTATAAGATCTCTCTGTATTCTTGCACTTTCAATTCTCTCCCTTAGTGTATCTATGTGTGTCTCTATGGATTTCCTTTCTTTTCTCTTAATGAATTCTCTCCCCATCTCCTCACTTCTATACATCAGTGTGTTTTTTCTTATCTCCAGACTTTGTTCTTGTTCTTTATCTCAGAATTCTCTCACCTATTCTTGAATTCTTTCAATTCTATCTCTCAAGCTTTGTTCTTCTATATTCTCAGTATATCCTTAACCTCTTAAACTCTAGACCCCCCTTCAATGTTCTTAATTCAGTCCTAAAAAAGGGCATTAAATTAGTGCCTTCACCACTACAAAATCTCAATTCCCATTTTTAATTGTCTGCACTATCTTTGTGCTTTTTTTTTAATTTAGTAGTGCATTTCCTAGACTCTATTATTAGCAGCCTCCTATTTCAACTAATGATGTATTCTATACTATATAAATTGACCCCTAAAACTTTTGTTATTACCCCCTTGAACCAGACCACTATGGGTCTAATCATATCTACTTAAACCCCAAAATGA
Organism: Nicotiana glauca; assembly: GCA_026770625.1. NCBI lineage: Eukaryota > Viridiplantae > Streptophyta > Magnoliopsida > Solanales > Solanaceae > Nicotiana > Nicotiana glauca. The sequence continues at coordinate 38,857 of MU755563.1, forward strand.
CTGGGTTGTTCTTGCACAAATGGGTCATAGCCAGACATTAAGAAAAAATAACACAATTGCCCAATTAATAGACGGTAAGCATAAAGTGACACACATGCTGAAATGGTTTTTGCAATTTGAAAATTTAGACTAAAATAGCTTATTAAACTGAAATTATTCAAGCCGACAAATCTGTATTAAGTTGATTACGGACTAACTACACTGATTCAGAACTAATCATGTATGAACAAATGACTCTGGAACAAATAAAAAGGATTCAAGCAGTGGAGAAGAAGTAGAAAAATAGAAAAAGAACGAAAAAATTGAAGAAAAGAAATAACAGAAAAGGAAAATACCTAAAAGCCTCAGACAAGAAAAGTTGCGACGAATCTTCAAATCTTCAGATTTTTCGGCTCAATCTGAGATGAATCATGTGCTTTTTCATCAAAACACACGAATAAAATCAGAATGAACCTAAAATCTTCAAAGAAATCTCAAATCGAAAAACTTGGGCTTTTAGGGTTAAGCTTTGATTTAATATTCGAGGAGTTAGGTCAAGATTCGAGGGAAATGGAGCGGGGATTTGGAAAGAGGGGGTCGTGTTTGTTCTAAGGTGTAATTTTGGTGGAGTTTGGCGATGGCGCCACCACCCTAAGGCGGTGGGGGAATGGTGGCGGTGCTAGGGTTCTAAAGGCGTCTCTGAGAGAGAAATGAAAGAGACGAGATGGGGGGGTGAGGTTTGAGGGGTGTGGATATATTAAAATTATCGATTCAATTAGGGCTGTTGGATGGTTGGAATCCAACGGCTCTGATTGAATCGATAATTAAAATGGGGTCATTTGGTTAAAAAAGGGGGCTGGACCGGTTTAGGAGTCGGGTTGGGGTTGGGTGTTGGGCGAAGTACTGGACCGTTCGATCAAATGAGATCGACGGTCCTGATCTAACCAATTCGGACGACGTCGTTTTGCCCTGGCTTGGGGCAAACCGGATTTTATGGGTTCTGGGCCGGTTTGGCTGGGTTTGAGGAACAAAAAATTTGGGCCTGCTGGTCTTAAATTAAAACTAGCCCAACTAATTCTCTTATTCTTTTATTTTCTTTTCCTTTTCCATTTTTTTCAAAATTCTCCTAAAATTAAATTAAAAATAAATCTAAATTAATTCCTAATCAAATTATCCTATCAAATTAAATTAATTAACTCCATATTATGATTACCATAACTAAGTTAAGTACTAAATTAAATGGATAATTACCAAAAATCAAAATTAAAATTAAAAAGCAAAATAGACTATTTTTGTGATTTTCCTTTTCTTGTAAAGCAACTTAATTAATAATTAATTCTTAAAAATGTAGAGTTAAATCCTAAATGCAAATGCAACATATTTTTTGTATTTTTTATTCATTAAATAAAATAAATATGCACAAACAATATGCAAACAATAACAGAAAAATCCACAAAAATCCACAAAATTGCAAACCAATTAATTTGTTTGAATTGTTGGAGTAATTCATATGGGGAAAAAATTACGTGCTCACAATTGGTTATCCCCATATCACGCCTTCTCTGATTGTCATGCCAAGACTATTACTTTAGCGATGCCAGAGTTGCTGAGATTGGAGTGGACGGGTTCCTTCGTTAGTGCATCTAGTCGGGTTATCTCTTTTCTCAAGGCTCGACATCTAGTCGAGAAGGGATTTTTGGCGTATATAGCATATGTTCGGGACACCACCATAGATTCCCCAATGATTGATTCAGTGCCAGTGGTCCTGGAGTTCAGCGATGTGTTTCTTTCTCACCTTCCGGGCATGCTGCCAGATTATGATATTCATTTCTATATTGATTTAGCCCTAGGTACTCAGACTATACCTATCCCCCCATATCGTATGGTTGTGAAAGAGCTGAAGGAGAGCAAAGGGGTTTGTCAGACCAAGTATATCACCTTGGGGTGCACCAGTGTTATTTGTGAAGAAGAAAGATGGGACTATGCGGATGTGCATTGATTACTTCCAGTTGAAAAAAGTTACCATCAAGAACAAGTACCCGTTGCATCGTATTGATGATTTATTGACCAGTTGCAGGGTTCTAGAGTGTTTTCTAAGACCTACTTGAGATCGGGGTACCATCAGTTGAAGATTCAGGACTCAGATGTTCCAAAGACTGCTTCCCGTACTAGATATGGCCATTATGAGTTTCTAGTGATGTCCTTCGGCTTGACTAATGTCCCCGCGGCGTTTATGGATTTGATGAACCGGGTATTCAGGCCTTATATTGATTCTTTTGTTGACGTCTTCATTGATGACATCTTGATTTACTCACGTAGCCTGGGGGAGCTCAAGTAGCATTTGAGAGTGGTGCTTCAGACATTGCGAGAACAGAAGTTATGTGCTATGTTCTCCAAGTGTGAGTTTTGGCTAGAGTTTATGGCATTCTTGGGACATGTTGTGTCAGAAGAGGGTATTAAGGTGGATCCCAAGAATATTGAGGCAGTTCAGAGTTGGCCACGTCCTACTTTGGTGACTGAGATCAGGAGTTTCTTGGGATTAGCATGTTATTATCGCCGGTTCGTGTAGGGCTTTTCATCCATTACAGTACCTTTGACTAGATTAACTAAGAAGGCTGCTCTATTCCGTTGGTCTGATGATTGTAAGGCGAGCTTTCATAAGCTCAAGATAGCTTTGAATACAACACCGGTTCTAGTGTTGCCTTCCGGTTCAGGGATGTTATACGGTGTATTGCGACGCTTCACGCAATTGCTTGGGTTGTGTATTAATGCAGGAGGTGTGAGTTATTACATATGTTTCACGTCAACTGAAGATTCATGAGAAGAATTACCATGTGCACAACCTAAATCTAGTCGCGATTGTTCATACTCTTAAGATATGGAGGCATTATCTGTATGTGGTGTCATGCGAGGTTTACACTGATCATCACAGCTTACAACATTTGTTCAAGCAAAGGGATCTCAATTTTAGGCAGCGTAGATGGCTGGAGATACTGAAGAATTATGACATCACCATTCTTTATCATACAGGCAAATAAGTGGTCGCGGATGCCTTAAGCAGGAAGGCAGAGAGTATGGTTAGCTTGGCATTCATTTCAGCAGAGGAGAGGCCACTAGCTTTGGACATTTAGTCCTTTGCTAACAGACTTGTGAGGTTGGATATTTCAGAGCCCCGCCGACTTTATGCGTGTGTTGTTGCCCAGTCTTCATTATTGGAGCATATTAAGGCTCGGCAGTTTGATGATCTGCATTTGGGTGTTCTTAGAGATATGGTACTACAGGGTGGTGCCAAAGAGGTTTCTATTGGCGAGGATAGTGTTCTGCGACTCCAGGGTCGTCTATGTGTTCCTAATGTCGATGGATTGAGGGAGAGGATTATAGAGGAGGCACGTTCATGGTATTCTATTAATCCGTGTGCTACGAAGATGTATCATGACATGAGACATCATTATTGGTGGAGGCGAGTGAAGAAAGACATAGTGGAGTATGTAGCTAGGTGCCTAAATTGCCAGCAGGTCAAGTATGAGCACCAGAGGCCATGTGGCCTACTTCACCAGACAACTATACATGAGTGGAAATGGGAGCACATTACTATGGAATTTATGGTTGGATTGCCATGGACCTTACAGAAGTTTGATACAGTTTGGGTCATTGTCGATAGACTAACCAAGTCGGCACACTTCGTTCCGGTTGCGACTACCTATACTTCAGAGAAGTTAGCCCAGATTTATATTCGAGAGATAGTTCGGTTGCATGGTGTTACTTTTTCTATCATATCAGACAGAGACCCTCAGTTCACTTTGCATTTTGGAGAGCCGTACAGAGTGAGTTGGGGACCCGTGTAGAGCTCAGCACAACATTTCATCCTCAGACTGACGGGCAGTCGGAGCGGATAGTTCAGATATTAGAGGACATGCTGAGAGCATGTGTGATTGACTTTGGGGGACAGTGGGATCAGTTCTTACCTTTGGCCGAGTTTGGTTAAAACAACAGTTATTAGTCAAGCATCGAGATGGCTCTATTTGAGGCTTTATATGGTCGGCAATGTCTTTCTCCCATCGGGTGGTTTGATCCCGGCGACGCTAATTTAAATGGTACAGATTTGGTGAAAGATGCCTTGGAAAGGGTAAAGTTTATCCAGGAGCGAATTCGCACAACACAGTCCAGACAGAAGAGTTACGCGAATCAGAGGGCGCGACATGTATCATTTATTGTCAGCGAAAAGGTTCTCTTGAAAGTCTGGCCGATGAAGGGTATTATGAGATTCGGGAAGAAGGGCAAGTTGAACCCAAGGTTTATAGGCCCATTTGAGGTTTCGAGGCAAGTTTGGGAGGTTGCTTATGAGCTTTGCTTTACCTCCCAGCCTCTCCGTGGTTCACCCAGTTTTTCATGTGTCTATGCTTCGGAGGTATCACGCTGACTTGTCCCATATGTTAGACTTCAGTATTATTCAGCTAGATGAAAGCTTGGGTTATGATGAGGAGCCAGTTGCTATTGTTGATAGACAGGACTGCCAGTTGGGATCCAAGAGGATTTCTACAGTAAAGGTTCAGTGGAGGGGCCAACTAGTTGAGGAGGCGACCAGGGAGTCAAAGGAGGACATGCAGAGCACATATCCACACTTATTTATCACTTTAGGTATGAATCTAAACCCGTTCGTGGAATACCGTTTATTTAAGAGGTGGAGAATGTAACGACCCAATTGGCTGTTTTGCTTTCTAGAACCCCGTTCCCCTAAATAAGACTTTCCGTACTTGCTTTTTCTGATTTATGACTTGCGGGGATGGTTGGTTCGAGATTTGGAAGAGTTTGGGTTGAAATCGGAACACTTGGTTCTTTAAGATTGGTTTAAAATGCCAAGTTTGACTTCGGTCAACATTTTTGAGTAAACGACCTCGGTATCAGGATTTGATGGTTCCAATAGGATCGTAAGATGATTTCGGACTTTGGGCGTATTCCTGGATTGGGTTTTGGATGACCCAAGAGCATTTTGGTGCCTAATAGTGAAAGTTGGTTCTTGAAGGCTTTTAGAAGTTCTTTAAATTTGGTTTAAAGTGAGTTTTGGTGATATCGAGTGTCACACTTTCGGCACTACCGCACCCCGCGAAGGGCGTGGTAAAGGGCGTTATTCCAATTAAAGGACAATCGAAACGAGATTCGTTTATTAAGGGATTCAGAGTCGCCACTTGGGAGATCTATGGTGTCCCAAGTCACCGGTTGAATCCCGAAGCGAGGAAAGGTTTGACTCTATTTAACAGTCCGCGAATCGGAAATCCGGATAAGGAATTATGTTAACCCGGGAGAAGGTGTTAGGCATTCCCGAGTTTCGTGGTTCTAGCACGGTCGCTCAACTGTCATATTTGGCTTATTTATCTGATTTATATCGTGCTTTAACTTATGTGCAAATTTTAACATTTAATCGCTTTTAATATTATTATTATTATTTTAACAAAGAATTGCAACATTGTGAAAGCGTATCGCGAACCACGTCACATCATTGTACCCGTGGTTATCGACACATTTCGACTCCGTTGAGATTTGGATTTGGGTCACATAAATGTGCACCCAAATTTAAGAAAGTAATTTATTAAAGGCGCGCCTAGAGAGACTAACACGTTATTATTTTGGGGAAGGCCGTGAAATTCGCTAAACAGCCCATCCCGAAAGCTAAGTATTTTAATATATACATTTATGAGGGCCCCACAATTTATATATTTTTTTCTAGCGAGGCTCATCTCATTTATTTTTTAAAAGGATCACCCTAAAGTGATTACATTTTTTATTTTTTCGTCCATCTCTAAAAATGAAAGAAGAAAAAGATCCTAATTAAATTACATTCTTAAGAATTGTTATAGTCGGGTGCACAGGGGCAGTCCATTCACAAATCAAGGGCCCAGGTCCAACGCATACAGTATTAAAAGAGACCTGGGCCATCTTATTCCAATATTGGGCCTAGTTAATTTATTCTTCTACACATATTCACAGTTTTGCAATGCAGAAATGTAAGATGATAGTATCTAATTAAGCAAACTGCTGGAAGTTTTAGAAAAAGCAACCAGTTGGAATGAGATAACTTAGAGGTCTAGTTTTAATCTTAAATTCAAACCATTGAATGCTGAAATTAGATTGCCATGGTAATTAAAATAGTCTACTGGACCTGATTCTATTTGACATGCCTTTGAACATATACTACCTAATGACTAAGCTAAAATAATAGAACATTATTGACTACATCACTATAAAACTGGCCAGTTATACAAAGTGGCCGAAATTTTCATAACAATAATATATAGAATGACCTAAGTACAATCAGTAAAAAAGAAACTAAATCAAATTTATAACTTCAACTCTTCATATATATTCATGCTTCATGTTTCAGCTTACAACATTTGCAAAGTTATAGCCATGTACCTGGTATAGGAAGCAAAAGAAGAGGAAGATCAGCAAAGTAGCAGTAGCATACAACACAGCAACAACCAGCAACAGATAGAGAACCCAGCAGAATAAATCCCAGGAAAACCAGTAGCAATTTCAAAGATACCAAACAGCAACACCAACACCAGAAACCCAGGTATAAAACTAGAAATACCAAACAGTAATCACAGGCAGAAGCAGAAAGACCCAGAAATGCAATAGAATAGTAGGTTTCTGAACTTCAAACACTCAAAGAAAGAAACTTGGAACTTCAATGAAACAGTCGCAAACCAGTACTGATTTTTTCGGACTCAAAAGAAGACCTCTATTCTCTTCGCGTCTCAAAATTTATTGTTTATTTATCAAAGAGTTATGTTATTCTCCAATGTGACCTCTCAAAGATGATTTCCAAAAGCCCCCCTATTCTGTCCAAGATTGCCTCTATTTTTTAGCACTGATTTTTCGACCAAAAAGGAAGACCTCTTAATCTGTCAAGGTCTGCCTCTATTTATACCTAAGGCAGACCCTCCAACAGCCCTTGAAAACTTAAACAATTAGGAAAACATCTTCTTACCCATGATATTCCCTTACAGCCCATTACTAAGTGTTTTGTGCCATTTTTAATTCGTTTGTCCCCCACTACTATTTGTCCCACTCTATTAATTAATTCAAAGCATCGGTAACATATTTAATTACTACTTTTAGCATCTTCCCATACCACTATGTCTTGTTCCCCACTATGTATTAAACAATGCCTTATTTTAATATTATTAGAGCTTAGTGGATAGAGCACTCAACATAAATAATTCAGCAAGTTATCAATTCCCATATTACCCCCGAAGTTACTGAAATTATTGTTCTACCCCCATCCCCTTCAATCTGTAACACAACTATCAACTGACCAAAACCAATTCCTAATTAAACACCAAATCACTACAACTATAACCAAATTAAGCCTAACAATTGACTAATTAACACATGAAACTAATTTCCAATCAACAACATTAGGACAAGACAACATGGTCAGATTCACATCAGAAACAAACTTAACAGAACAAACAAGTAGATTCAAATCACTAAACTCAACATCAGTTGAACTTCAAATTAAAACCAAAACAAGATGAAGGATTCAGTGACTTAATAAGAGACATTCAAAATGAAGCTAAAGCATGATAGACTAATGAACACAAAAATGAAACACCAGCTATAAACTCTAGATATTTACAGAACTATTAAAATAGAATCATCCTATCAAAACAAAGATGATGAAGGACGGATCTGAAGGAGCTTTCCGATTAAACCAAAATGAAGCAATAATTACAAACTGCACATTGACGCGACTTTAAACGAAATCAACAACATCGAACCAGAATATTCAGACGAAGACTCCAACTTCGACGTAAACAAAATCTGTCCGGCCAGCGATCGTTTTAAACAAATAACGAGCAGCGAACAACTGAAGACGACGACGAAGAACAAAACAAATAACAATGACTGATGACGTTGGGTGGTTTGACGGCGAACAGTTGGTCGTTTGGAGCTGGTTCATGGCTGGAAATGGTGGGGTTGGTCGACTGGTTTGACGTGAGGTTCAGGCGTGGGCTGTTAATGGTGGTCGTGAGACGGAGAGCTGGTTCATGGTTTACGTGTTAAGGGCTGCTGCTCGTGAGCTGACTGGACAGCGACGAAGGGAGGTGGTTTGATGTGACGATGAATGAACGACAGGGTGGTCGTTGGCTTGACGACGATGGTGATGGGCTGGGGCTGGACGATCGCTGCTGTGAAAGGGCAACTGGAGGCGAGCGGCAGACTGGCGAAGATGACTGGCGTGGAAGTCTTTTGGAGGTAGCTGTCGCTGGGGTTGTTTGTCCGGCGAGTTGTGGTGGTCGTTCACTGGTTGGAGATGACGGGGATGGCTGGAGCTTGGGGGTTGTTTGGGTGTTTAAGCTTTGTTAGGGTTTTTGAGGATGAAAAAGATGAAGGTGGGTATTGGCATTGGGGTCTTTAGGGTTTGGGTGATTAGGAAGGAATGAAAAATGAAAAAATGAGAGAGGGGTGTATGGTTTGGGCTATGAGGCAGCCGGGCCAGGGGGTTTTTGGGTTGGGTAAGGGGTGTTTTGGGCCTAGTTTGTTTAATTTCAAAGATGGCCCAATCCGAATTTCCTTCTATTTTTGTTCTCTTCTATTTATTCAATTTCCTAATTAATAAAACTAAATATTCTAAGATTAAATTATAAAAACCGAAGTTATCTTAAAATACTAATTAACTCCTAATAATAATTATCACACATAATCAAATACCAATTAAAAATAAGATCACACAATTGGACATTAAATGCTAACAATGCAAAATACATTATTTTTATGATTTTTTTATTTTGTAAAACAACTTAATTACTCCTAATTGTAGAATTAAATCCTAAATGCAAATGCAACATATTTTTATATTTTCATTAATTTAATAAATAAACATGCAGAGACAAATACAAATAATTATCCAAAAATGCCACGGAAAATCTCAAAATTGCACACAAAGGAAAATTATTTTATTTTGAATTTTCTCGGAGTAATTCTCGTATAGGAAAAAAATCACGTGCTTACATCAAGGTCCAAATGGAATTTCGAGATTGTGAATAGTTCTGTAATGTCATTTAAGACTTGCACGCAAAATTTGGTATCATTCCGAGTGGTATAAGTACATTTTGGCATATTGGAAGTAGATTGAAGAACTTAAAGTTCATAAGTTTGATTCAATTGCTTTTAGGGTGCCATTCTTAGTTTTAATGTTATTTCGGGCGTTTCGAGGGTTCGAGCGGGTCCGTTTTATGATTCCAAACTTGTTGGTATGTTTATGTGGGGCCTCAGGGGGCCCAAGTGTCAATCAGACGAGGCTCGAACCAAGTTGGAAAATGCAAGAGCTGAAGCTCCAGCTGCTGTCATAACTGCACTAGCGGTTGGTCAGCCGCAGGTGCGAGCTCAGAGGTGCGGTTGGAGCCTCGCAGATACAGCCCAGGCTCCGCAGTTGCGGCCCTTTTTCCCGCAGAAGCGGATACCTGTCTGCAGGTGCAGCCCCCGTCGGCCCAACCCATTTCATAAGCGGACAATCGTCCGCAGAAGCAAGATCGCAGATGCGGTCAACGCACCGCAAGTGCGGAAATCGCAAAAACCCGTGAGTTCATTTAATACGGGACTCAAGCCATTTTCACTCATTTTATCTCACTCTTTGGTAGATTTTTGGAGCATCTTGAGTGGGATTTCCACCTAGCTTTTGGAGGTAAGTGCAAAGAACAGACTGTTTGTTTTGAGCATTTGCGCTTCACTCAATAGTTTACGGGCATGAATAGCTCCGTAAGATGTATTTTGACTTATGTGAGTAATCGGTTTTGGTTTTCAAGTTATTCGGCACTGATTTGGAAGAATGATTCTCAACTAGGGAGCTTTAAATTTAAAAGAGTTGACAGAGTTTGGTTTTTTAGTATTTGACCTCGAATTAGAATTTTAATGGTTCTATTAGCTCTGTTGGATGATTTTGGACTTAGGAACGCGCCCAGATTGTGATTTTGAGGTTCGTAGTTGAATTTGGCTCGAAATGGAAAATTTTGGATTTTTTAGAAAGTTTGACCGAGAGTGGACTTTTTGATATTCGAGTCGAATTTGAATTCAAAAGTTGGAGGAGGCCGGTAATGTCAAATGTGAATTGTGTGCAAAATTTGAGGTCAATCGTACGTGATTTGATGGGTTTCGGCATCAGTTGTGAAAGTTTAAAGTTTCAAGTTCATTGATTTTTGGATTGAGGCGTGGTTCGTCGTTTTGATATTGTTATGTGTGTTTTGAGGCCTCGAGTAATTACGTGTTATGTTATGGGACTTGTTGGTATGTTTGGACGTGGTCCCAAGGGGCTCGGGTGAGTTTCAGATAGGTTTGTGTTGTGTTGCGCTCGTTTTTTTAATGTTTCGACGTTGTTTCTTCAAACATAAATGGTACTATATAAAGCAAATGAGCTCCGATTTATGTTTTTATTGAGGCATTAGATCCGTATCGTAATTACGGATCCATAAAAAATGAATCGTCGAATGTGGACATCGTATGAGAAGTTTATGGTCATTTTATTAAGAATTGGGTTGCCAGATTTTTTTTAGATTAATTACGAAATTACCACTGACTTCGTATTTAAAATTTTGAACTATTTTCAAATGTTGAAACCAATATATCTCCTTCAATATAAGGTCATGGAGTGATTCAAGACCCTAACATGACTAAAATTTTACAAGGAATCCATTGGAGGCATCAAAAGTGAGTTTCGAGAATATTTAGCACAAGAAACGAGGTAGAATAGTGTTAAAATGAGGGTTTTGTTCATATAACATATTTTGAGTTGGGGAGCTGGGAATTGGGCAATTATTTTGGCAATTTTCACCATATGAATTGGGGTAAGTGCTCTCTACTCGGTTTTGGTTATATTCTATGAATCTATTTTTGATTTTAGCTTTTGGTTGATCAATTTTAAAGAGGAAATTGGGGTTTTTTGCCTAAAGTTTCATATTATGAATTTTTGAGTTTTGAACATCGATTTGGAGTCGGAATTGAGTGAAACTAGTATGGTTGGACTCGTAATTGAATGTATTATCGGATTTTGTAAGTTTTGTCAGGTTCTGAAGAGTGGGCCCAGGTGTGATCTTTTGTCGGATTTGGGTTTTGATTTAGGATTCTATCTTTATCATTTGGAATTGTTTCCTTGGGCTTTATTTGATATATTTGAGTTGCTTTTGGCTAGTTTTGAGTCGTTCGGAGGTCACTACGAGCGTGATGGTACTTTTGGAGCATCACTTGGCTTTCACGGTATTGTTATTGGCTTGTTCGAGGTAAGTGTTTTGCCTAACTTTGTTGAGGAAAATTTTTCCCCTATTTGTCATTGTTTGCTACATGCGGGGGTGATACATATATGAGGTGACGAGCGTATATGTATGTGCCAGGGTTAATCATACTCGAGGGGGTGGATTATGTTACATTTTTGCTTGTATAATATCGTGACCTTCTTGCTTCACTTAACCTCTAGATATTGAGAACATAGTATTAAATATTAGAATCGAAACTTAGCCTAATATAACTTGATCAAATTTGATGAAAATTCTAAGAATACATTGATACGTCTAATTCAGTCATCTCTATGCAAAATCATTAATCCATTGCTACGGCCGATATTTTGAGATGCTAAATTCCATACTTGTGTTGTTGATGAATTGCGGAATTTGTGGAAGTACTTGAATTATATGGCCCTTGAGGGTTCATTGAATCATTGTTGGCTTGTAGAACTGTGCTTGAGAATTTGTTGGAATATTCGTTGAATACTCTCCTCGATGTTATTTATACTTCCTTCCTTGTCATTTTATTGATATTCATATGTTTGGTAAGGAAGAGTGTAAAGTACGAAGGGTGATGTCGTGCCATTTTTTTTATATTCATTATCATGTGAGGAAGAGTGTAAAGCACGAAGGGTGATGCCATGAACACGAAGGGTGATGCCGTGCCATTTTTTATATTCATTATCATGTGAGTTAGAGTGTAAAGCACGAAGGGTGATGTCGTTCCATTTTTTTAAATTCATTATCATGTGAGGAAGAGTGTAAAGCATGAAGGGTGATGTCATGCCATTTCATTCATATTATTATGGTTTTAATATCGTGAGGTCATGGCACGAAGGGTGTTCTCCTGCAGGTGAAGATGAGGGACATGCATTATGATGTGATATTTGTTTCTCATGTATACGTTTGTGCCCTTACCTTGAGTTGTTATTGTTGTGTTTACATATTTTGTGTGACTTGTTGTTATTATCCTATACTTGACCCCTATCTCAATTGTTGTTGCACTGTCCATGTCTTTTACTTGCTTAACTTGCAAATACCATGCTTATTTCCTGCTTTTATAATTATACTCACGTTGTATCTATCATGTTGCACTTTAGTATAAGACTTCCACCATGATAGCCATTCGTGCCCTTATTTTTCAACTTTTAAAGATCATGTATTTCCGTCTTATTTGTTATATTTTTACTTAGGTATCTAATATGCTGGTGAATTGAAGTTGATATTCCTTGTTTTCCAATTGTTATTATTGCTAACGTGCCTTCCGCTTAGTCTTTTACTGTTTCCTACATGTGTATCCTTGTCCATTGTTGTACATTGCGTATTTCCTACTTTGGAATTCCTGTTTTCGATATTTCTGTCATTTGGTTGGTTCGGTTACTCGTATATTTGGGAGGATGAGTTGAACGCACGAAGGGTGTTACCATGCTAATTGATTTATCATAAAAATTATGTGTGTGTGTGTGTGTGTGTGTGTATATATATATATATATATATATATATATATATATATATATATATATATATATATATATATATATATATATAAGCACAAAGGGTGCGTGTCGTTTGACGTGATATCTTGGATATACTTCTTATACCAGAAAATATTGTAAATCTACTACTGTGATTCCTTTTAGTAATTGTTGACTATCTCGCAGAGTTGTATATGGTACTTTTATTTTTTATGCTTTGAACTGTTTTTACTGTTAATCTAATATAAAGGTTATAACAAGTATCTGTTAACTAAAAGTCCCATCACTACTTCGACGAGATTAGACAAAATACTTACCAATACATTGGGTCGATTCTACTGATACTACACTTCTGTATGATGTGTACATATATATGGGGTAGAGTTGCTGGTGAATGTCGGGTGCTGATTCAGAAGATGTTAGCGCATTCCGGGTATAGCTATCTCTTGTCCTTGGCAGCTTAGATTTTACTGTCTATTTATGTATCTTTCAAACATAACGTGTATTTATTGATACTAACTTTGTAAATACTAAGTCTTAAAATCCCATGAGTCATACTACCAGGTCTTGGAAAAATTTGTAAATTTTTAGTTATCTATCCTCCATTTTCTTATAATCTCAGTTGAGTCATATTTTCGGTTAGTTGGCTTACCTAGCGGATCGAGTTAGGTGCCATCGACTAGTAGTTTTAGGGTCGTGACAGTAAGTAATTCCTACCTACTGTGAGTTCAATACATAAATTTTGCGTAGATTCCAACATGAAAATTTATAGAAATCATGGGTTAGAAAAAAAACCTAGGGTTTGACAAGAATGAGATTTTTACCATGAAATTGACCATGAGACTTAGTGATAATCATATATTTATGTTCCTTAGGTTATGGGTAACAACTTCTTTCAAAAATTTCCGGAATTTGAGCACGTGGGTCCGGAGGTGAATTTTAGGAATCTTGCCTTTGGGATTGGAAAATCACTTTAATAGTTAGAATATGAACCTTTTGAACTTATAATGATTTGTTTTTACACTATTTGACTAGTTTTGGATTGTTAGGCTCCGGTTTGAGGGTTTGAGCGCATTCTTTTGTTTGGAAGTTGGCTTTGAAGCAAGGTAAGTCTCTTTTCTAACCTTGTAAGAGAAAAAATTTCGTAGGTGAACTTAATTAATATATTGTTAGTTGTGGGGGGCTACGTACGCACGAAGTGACGAGAATCCGTACGTAGCTACTATTCTTGTTATGTCCGGATAATTTTAGGATTACATCATGCTTTGCGGGTATTGTTATCTGAATATAATTATTGATTTGCTTTGAATGGAACTAAGTTGAGGATTTGAAGATTTCAAAGGTTTCAAGTAAATTATTATTTTGAAAAGAATTGAGGAAAATTACGTTATATTTATATTTAACCGCGTCGCAAGTATATTCCGCAAGCGGGGTCATGGGAGCTGGTTGTTCGCCTCGGCAGGTTAATAGATGCATATATGGTTCGCGTAGTTCGACTCTTGGCAGTGCAAAATTTACTTTTATATTGGATCGGGCTGAATGTCCTCGGTGGTATTTGTGTGTGATAATAGAATTGGAACTCATTATAGTTTGTAGGAATTATTGCTTGAAATGTCACTTGTTTTAAATAAAGATAGTGCCTTGACTTCTTAAATATGATGGAAGGATTTTTCAGCTGTTATACTTGTTTGAGCTTGTTGTTATCTACATACATTATAATTTAAGAATTTGAACTTCATATTATTATATTGTTTGACGTAGTAAGTGTCGGAGTCGACCCCTCGTCATTACTTCTTTGAGGTTAGACGAGATACTTACTGGGTACATATTTTTATGTACTCACGCTACACTTCTGTACTTGTTTGTATAGATTTGAGGCAGGTACATCTGGCCATCAGTCCGGCGCGTAGACTTGACTCCTTAGCTTGAGATTTCCCGGTGAGTTGCCCTTTTGAGCCGTTCTATAGTAGTTGGAGTCTCTCTCTTACATCTTTATTTTCCTGTCTATTCCTTTCCAGACAGTAGGATAGTGTAATTTTGTATATTCTACTAGATTGCCCACATACTTGTGACATTAAGTTTTGGCACACACATTAGTAGACCTATAATTTTGGTTTACTTTAATGATTACGATTCATATTTATTGTTTCCAGTTATTTATGCTTAAATGTTAAACTCCTAAATTTTTATCAAATAAGAAGAGGTCATCACTTGCTAATTATTAAAAAGGAAATTCACTAGTTGCTTAGTGATGGCTTGCCTAACAACGGTGTTGGACGCCATCACGGCCTAATATAGAAATTTGAGTCGTGACATGTCTCCTCTCAGAGAACTAACAAATACAGAAAACAGATTGATTGAAAAGGCAAAGGTGAAAAAGAGAGCCTTTGGATAATCAACTCATGTCTCCTCAAATGCAAAGTTCCTTTTTTTCTTATCGTTATTACTGGGGAAGATAGCAGTGCAGTCACAATACATAGACAACAACTGATCGAAGAAGCAAATTATGCTGCAAAACTTAGAGCCGAGAAGATGCAGCTGAGTAGGCAGCGAAAAAGGAAAAGAGGAGAGGAGAAAAAAAGGGAAAAGGGTGTAACTAAATCCATTTAGTGAAGGCACAAATAATGGATTTGGGAGCCTTTTAAGGTGCACTGTATATACTAAATGTGTTTAAGTCGGGTAAATACCAAAACATAGATATTTTTTATAATAAAATTTTCAATAATGTATAGGTATGTAAAAAATTCCTTTTTTTAATAGTGAATTCTATGGTTTTATTATAGTTTAGACTATTAAATTTGACAAAAAAAGGAAAATTTTGATCATAAAATTTATAAAAAAACAAAGAAAGAAAGACTTTCTACTCTTTAACAGTAAAATATTTTAGAACTTTGAATTACACTACTTAAATTTTTATATTATTAAATACTCCCTCCGTTTCAATTTATGTGAACCCATTTGATTGTGCACAGAGTTTAAGAAAAGAGAGAAGACTTTTGATCTTGTGGTGTAAAATGAGGCACCTTTATTTTGTGTGGCTATAAATCATTGCATAAAGGTAAATTGTTTCCAAATAAGGAAAGAGGTCATTCTTTTTGGCACGGACTAAAAAGGAAATAGGTTCACGTAAATTGAAACGGAGGGAGTATAATTTTTTTACAACAATATCAAAGGTAATATTGTAAATATATGCCTAACATCTTATTTATTTAAGTTATCTATTACTAACATAGATAATAACATTACCATATGAAGTTAAAAGGATTTTTTAATGTAGTTAATTTTGTTTCTTTTGGGCCAATAAAAGTTAGCCAAGTATAGCAGTTATATTATTTTTTAACTTTTTTACCATACTAATTCCTCTGCATGTGTGTTGTACGTGTATACACTATTATTAATGCAATTATGTGCGATTTTGGCTCAGTCCAAGATGCAGATACACATGTGGGACCAGGAACAATCCCCTACATTGATGGCAGTAGAGTTGCAAGGCCCAGCTTCGACATTTATAGCTATGACATGGTGCTTTTCACAATTCTAACAAAGCACGTCAAAGTGGGCTTGAAAACTTCACTTGATACCATAAAACAGAAATGCAGATGGTGAGGATATCAATAAAGAAAATTTAAAAATAGCGGGTGTAATGGTCCACAAGCAGACAACATGATCAAATTGGCTTTGGATTGCTCACATGAGGAAGCAAGTAAACGCCCATCTGCCCTAGACATTCTAAAAAAGTTGGATGCAATCAAAGAACTAGTCACGACCCAAATCGAAAAGGAAGACGCAAAAGCAGTTGAGCCGCACTTTCACTGAACTTGAACGGCTCACGGCTCGGGTGAAGCAACTCCTGAAGAAAAGACGTGTGCCCCTTTCTCCACAGTCCAGCTCTGATGATGGTGAGCTGGAAAATTCCTAGTTTCACTTCCATTCATTTTACGAACATTTATTACTAATTTGATGTGATACGGATGTTATACTTGTTGGTAGCTATAGTAGTTTAAATTCCATTTGGATATTTTAGTTTGAAACTTTTTTTAAGGCTTTAATAGTTGGAGTTTTATTGAATGGTGAATTATTGATTGGATAATTTGAAGTTAAGGGGTTTGATTGGTTGGAAAAAAAAATTATTAGTGCAATTTTATTTCTGTTATAAGATAGTATAACATATATTCTAAAAGGATATAACTATATTTAAACATGTATGTGATGTATTACAAAAAATTGAAGGGAAAAAAATGCTAGTTCAAACTTTTAATGGTGCAAGTGAACTCGTAATCTAACATAATGATTGTTTATAATTTAAGTAACAAAGAAATATAGTACGACTAAATAACCAAACTTTATAAAGTTCAAAGAAGAAATGCGGAAAGGAATCGAACACCAAGATATCTTTGTGGCACCAAAATGTCTCAATATTAGGGGTGTGTTTGGTATAACAGAAAATATTTTTAAAATATTTTTCAAGAAAATATTTTCTTGGAAAATAAGTAGTAATCTTATTCATTTTTCGGTGTTTGATACGCAAATTAAGGAAAATGACTTCTCAAGAGTATTCATGAATAATTTGGATATAATAAACATGAAGCCATAAACTTTTAAACCAACAACCTTACGAACCCACAAATTTCATAAACTTTCGAACCGCTAAATTTTCGAGCGCAAAATTTTGAACCCGTAAACTTCCAAACATATAAACCTCCATTATGTTAGATTACGAGTTCACT